>JASDQU010109013.1:42473-71565 GCA_032191745.1 Picea mariana | reverse complement strand
ATTAAAATTCATTGAAAGTGGAGTGGGAGGATGACACATTTACTTATACAATATCCATATTGCAAAACTCTTCTGCTTCCAAACAAAGCCATGATGCTTCCCAAGAAAGCTCGTCATCATATCTTGAGAATGAGCAATAGAAAGGGCACTATCCACCTTATCATGTTGCTACTACTGGATAGTTTTCTTGGACGTTGAGTTTCCAGAAACAGGATAGATTTATGGAGAGCATCTTTGTAGTCCAACTCACCCAGCACAAATTGATGATTGACAGAAAGAACTGCCATAACCTACACACTTGGCCAACTGTGAAATACTAGAACGTTTCAAAGCCTCTTGACCAATACCTTATCTCTGCGATTGTTGGAAAAGCCTTTCGACTTGGAACAAAACCTGCACATGGAAACTGTCACTGGCTTGATCAAAATTAGTTGTTTCCTATATCCATTTATGTCTTTTGTAAACCAAGAGTTGAACTCCTTTTCTCAAACTCCAACATCTGACAGGGTTTATCATTATCTTCGTGGAAGGAAGATCTGATCTTGGGTTTTCCAAGCTCAATATGAGCCTCAAAATTTTTTAGCACATATAAAAGTTAGCATATTAGGTCGAGGCATTGAAAACATGATCTCCAAAGCATATCGGGTGGTTGGCTGCATTTGTCCACAAATTTTTACAGGAGATCAGTATAGTGATCGAGTGGCATGATTAGAGATTATCATGGGTAGATATCAACGAGATCTTTGGGGAAGTTTGTCCTTATCTCTTATGGATTACGTTCCAATCCAGCTCATTAAACCTTTTCTTTGACCTTCTTTCTTGGCGGCTTCCCCCCAATTGAACCTTATCATGAATGCGCGTTACGTGCCAATATTTTCTGGGGGAATAGGGATAGAAATGAGTTATATCCTCCCANCCCATGATCAATATAGAAAATATCGCTAAAAAATGTATGAGGTCGTTGCGGTTCTATGAGCTGTGGATGATCACCTCCTCACCATTTCCTGTATATCCACCCAATATTTTGGCACCCAAATATCGCACGACATTTGTTTAAATATTTATGTATGATTCTTGCAAATAATGTTTTGATGAGTTTTTATTTAATTCTTATGAGTGTAGATTGAGTCCTCCATATGGATAAATGAAGATTGAAATTCGTTCCCAAGACACATTAGTCTTCTTGATTTCTATTAAATCTCAGCAGGCACAATCTCTCATTGCAGAAGTACTCATGA
This sequence comes from Picea mariana, assembly GCA_032191745.1. NCBI lineage: Eukaryota > Viridiplantae > Streptophyta > Pinopsida > Pinales > Pinaceae > Picea > Picea mariana. The sequence continues at coordinate 70,327 of JASDQU010109013.1, read as the reverse complement.
AAACCCTGATCCTTGTTCTCGGGGTGAGATCTACATTAAGAGATATATTTAGCCCAACTTAGATTGCTTTATTCATATCCTCTCATTTTCATTTCTTACTTATCGACCCAATGCGATTCGCTTTCGCAAACTCCAATGGACTATTTATCTAAGCAGTTATAGGCACCAGAAGAATACCACCATTCGATACGATGGAGTCTAATCTCAATCATGAGCATCCCCAAATGATAATTGAACATACTTTTATCATATCACTGGCTACTCTTCTCATTTTGGCAACTTTCGTTTTCAACTACACCTGTGTATTTTGGCAACTTTTGACTCACTTTGGCACCACATGTCGGGTCCTTTCTTGTGCCTCTACCAGAAGAGTATCCTCCCATATCTCATGCCATCGGCTCCATTGGAGAGCCGCCATGGTAACCTCTTTCTGTGCCTCTAAGAAGCCCACCTTTCAGTGTTTCATTTGCCTCTTAACCTGGGTCATTTCACACATTACACACTGATGATTCATGGCTCTTGACCAAAACGCCTTCAGATCCTACTATCTTCTAAATAAGAATGGCACAAGAAAGTCAAAGAACATTGCATAAAAACGTCTGCAGTAGAGCAATTGTTTTGTAAGAAAAACATGTAAACAAAGCGAGTATTATGAAGATATGATGTGTTATCTACGCAAAAATCTTGGGCTTTTCCCTTATCACTTAGCAGAATATGTATGTCGAATAATGAGAATATCACCTTGCAGATACTACTGTGAGATGATTTATGAAGTTATAAAAAATGAGCAACCATATGATCGTATACCTAATTTCAGTGCTGTAGATGCTTTACGACTTACTGGTATTGGAAGGAATGAATTTATTGGTATCATGAACAAGTGAAGATCTAATAAAATTATGTGGAAGCTTAAAAAATCAATAGTTAAAGAGTTGTTGCTAACGCAACCAGTTGACTTCCCATTTGAACCATGGTGGGGTGTCTCTCTTGTCAATTTTACCTTGGAGGAATTTTGGAAACTTACAGAGGAGGAGACGTCAACAATAGATAAAATTTTCAAAGAGGAAGCAAATTCATTTGTATTATTTTATCCAAAAATCATACGGGGTCTATATCTAAGAAGATTAGTGTACTTCGATGACCCTGTTTATCCAGATGACCATTTAAAAGTTTCAAATCTTCAATGATTTATTTCAAACAGGAGAAGTCATATGAAGATCCCACATAAGAGATATCGTATTCTCTTTTTGTGGTTTCAAGTGAGCATGCAACAATTGTTGCATTGGCTACAACATTACAGGCTGATTTGTGCCATCTTCAGGCTGCTGCATCTATTGCGTGGAGATTAGGATGGGCAATAAAAGTCATTGATCCTGTTGTTGTTCTTCAAGAGTCAAGTATGCTTGGATCCCCAAGTAGTTTGATCAATGATGATGATGATGGTGCTTATTTGAAAAGACTTGGTGCTGAGAATCCTTTGATTCGAAGAAATTCAGATTTCTAGGCAGATGTAGTGAGTGGTGATCTCTTAAAGGTTGCTTGGAAATAATAGAAATAAACAAAAATATTTTTCTTTTTTGCATTTTCTTTGGGTGTGTGCTATAAAATAAACCAAAAACAATAAGCAACAAACAAAAAGAAAAACAATAAATTTTTGACAATAAAACTTTTTCAAAATACATAAAAAGCATAAAAATAAGAAAACTTGTATCAAACATTGAAAATGGACATTTCACTAATTCCTGACAACAATATCAAAACATGTTTTTCATTATTAATGTTAATTTGTTTTTCTTAAGTCACTTCAAGCAGCAATAAACAATGGAATAAGCGCGCAACAAGTAAAACACACTTTTTATCGCTTTAATTTGCCACATTCGTACTTAATCTCTCATTTTATGTTTTATGATGATCTCACAAGTTTAATTGCAGGATTAGTACTAAGTTTGTCTGAAGGAATGAAGACGCTCGCATCTTGCTGCTGAAGTGATTTTCAAGAATCAGAAAACTTTTGAAAAAAACATGCGTTGTTGACCACTTGAAGGAGTCGATTCACATTCTACACATCATGGCATTTCTTGTTACACAATGACCATTCATACAACCATTCCGCATCATGAATCCTTTCCCCACATTTCTCCTTCAAAGTGCATTTCTCATCCCTATGTTGAAGCCCAACTTCCATTTAATTAACCTTCATGACTTAGCACATGCCTACCTTTCTGAGTCGCATACATTCTTTATCTTTTTCTGTTCATTTTGCCTTGTCAATAAAACTATCCATCTCCCTTTCCATGACTACATTGCCTTTCCGTAAACACTGTTGCTACTGAGATCTTTCCTATAGTCCTACCAAACTTTTTATCAAAACTTGCGTTGACTAATGTGGGATTTCTTAAGTCCCACCTTTCAACAAGTCTTGCCCCATCGAGCTCAACACCTTATCTGGGATATAGAATAGAGTTCCTTTGGAGTACCTGGAGGCTTGCATGCCTTAATGGAAAGTTCTCTCGCCGAAAATCATGGGAATACATCATTGTCCCTTGATCGTCAGATCTTGCAAGTGGCTCGACATCAACTCCTTCATTCTCACTTCGCAAGATGTACTTAGGTACCTTGGCACTCATTGACATCAATGGTGAGTTTGCCTTGCATTGGTTAACGACATTCATCAATGGCCAGTAATCCAATGACTTCTCTTCATGCTCGACATCGACACATCCATTCGCATGACTAGAATTGTACCATCAGGTTTAGCAGCAAGTGAAGACTATACACTTTTCCATGATTCCATCAGCAGTTGCAACAGTATTTTTCTAGCCATATGAGAGTACCACGGTTCCACTTTCATACTTCCTCTTTTTCATGATTCATCAGCAGCAGTTCAGATTCCTCCATTTCACATTCTCTGATCTAGCAATTACAACAGTCGCAGCTACAACATGAGTCACCTTTCACATGATCCTGTAGCAGTGACTTCTTCCATGCTCCAATAGTCATTTCATCCATATTCCTATTGCATAGTTCATCAACATTTTGGGTAAGTGGAGGTATGTTGTTTTCTACTCTTTAATCATGCAATTCCTTACATGATAGAGTGAATAAATTTGGAAAAATCCCTCACCATGCTCCCTTTCTTTTTCACTTCTATGACTCATGCCACGTTGCATGAGGACATGNTTTTTGTCTCATTTACAATTTACCAACATTTTTTTCATCCAACGATACTCTGTTTCACTTTGCTTAATAAGCATTGATATACATATTGGCATGATTCACAAATATGAAAAAGGGATTTTCTATATTCAGTGATGTTTCCTTATGCACATTGATAGCTTATTTTTTTCCAGCAAGTAAATGGGTAAATTATTATCATAACAACAAGAGAACAAATAATGAAATGAATGTTGTTTACACAAGAACCAACATTTTATTATCATAATAGCAAGAGAACAAATAACAAAATGAATTTTGTTTACACAAGAACCAACATTCTCTATATTCATGGTTGTCACACAAGAACCAACCATAAGAAAATGTCAGTTGTTACTCATGTAAATCCCATCCTGGAAATATTCATTATCATCACTCAAAGCCACAATTTAGATGCCAAAATTTCTTGAGAAGATCCATACACAATTGCATGTGGACATGCAACAAGTTCAGTTGGGGGGTATGTTGGGACTCATAAATGTCGTATTTTCATCCACCTTTCCCTTCATCATTGTTCAGATTTCATCGCCCCATTAACCTTTCATGATACCATTTTCATAATTAAATATGGGTTTAACCTTATTATTTTCCAATTCATTTATTTTAGTATTAAAAGGGAATTTGTGATTAAATATTAGAAAGTTTACATGTTTTCATATATATCTCAAAAATGTGTGAGCTTTGTCATGTGTAGGGATATATGAAGGATTAATATCAAAGCCTATTCCAAGGAGAATATCATGGAGATTTGGTTTTCATATCTTATCCAAGATATATGAGAGATACGTGTGAGGATTTGAAGGGATGATATTTTGTAATAATGGGAAATTGGTTGAGAGAAAAGTGGATATGTAATTATGAGATGCTTATCTTCTTTTAAAATCTCTCGTGTATAAAAGAGAGTTCCCTCTCTTCATGGGAGAAGAGAATTATTATGATGTAATATAGGTTCTTGAAGAGAATTGTTATGATGTAGATTGGATTCATGAAAAAAATCTTTTTGTAAACCTACTTGTTAAAGATTAATGCAAGTTCGAATTCAATGATCTTGTGTATTTTATACGTTAGCATCTGTTGATCTAAAATATTCCATGTTGGCATCAACAAGGGCCACCGATCCAACTTGGTAAGCTCATTGTAAATTGTTAGTGTAGATTTTCATTTCATGTATTTGTTATTTTGATTTCATGTTATTTTGTTTGATTTCACTATTCGAATTTGTTGCAAAGTGTGGTAATGCAAGAACAGTTGGATCTCCATATTTCACCATACATGAGCTTTAATGGAGCATTCCACCACACTTAGATTTATTTTCCAAAATTGATTATATTACACCTTGCTAACACATGCACAATCAATACCTCCATCTCTCACTCTACATGCACCTATAATGGAATGTTGTGAATGCGCAAAGTGTTAATTATTGTTGGTTTAGTTGCTCCAGGAGATAGAATCAAAGTTCATCCTTCCCCTTCATAAGCCATCAATGAGCAGGTCCATCACCTGAGCAAGAGATTTTTCTTATTTATGAGTTTTTCTTTCCATCTTTCGAATTGTCTGAAGATTGTTATTTTTAAAAGTGTGGTGCTTTCTAAATGGTTTTCTTATCTAAGATGTACTAAACAGACATACAAACCTATCTGTTATTGGCACATATAGTGCATCAACTCTACTGATTACTAATCCCAGCTGATAATTTATGTTTGGTAATATATTATGCATATAATTGCACCAACAAACAGAATCTACTCTCCTCCCTACCATTTTCTCACTTTTCTCCAATTACAATCCCCTTGCCTTCCCATATTCATTTTTCATTCCATGTTCCTAAAATTTAATTACATTTAAGAGGAATTTTGTATGATAAAAGTTTGAAATCGTAGTTTCTTAGATGGATTACAATGATATACTTTTTGGTTTACGTTACAGTTGATTGTTGTTGTCTGTGAGAAGTAACCATGATTCTTTTCCCCCTCATTTTAACATTTTTCACTCAATACAAGCCCCTCGCATATCCGAGAACCTTTGTTCACCCCCTGCTCATTAACAATAGTTAAACAATTTGTATGGATTGGATTGCATGAGTCTGATATGTTGTTGAGCCAAAATTTATCTCATATTTTGAAAGATTTGTCATGTATGGTTGTTAAAGGAACTATTTTATAATCAATTATGCATACATGAATGATCTCTTCAAACAAAAGGCTGAAAAATGAGGCCCACCATGACCCTATGAAGGGGAAAGCCACTACTGCCCCTTCCTCACCTTCAAATGATTCTAATAAATCTCTGTCCTCCCGCATGCATTGGAGAGGTGATTCATCTCATATGATAAATGAGATGATACCTAAAGGCTCCACATAGCCTAAGGTAGATTCAGAAGGATTAAATGGTGATAGCAACAACAACGGAAATATTGCCTCATAGACTGGAAAATATGGATTTTTATTTTTATTTATTTATTTAGTGTTGAGAACAATTGACTTCATATTTTCGGACAACATGTTTTGGATATATTGGTAATATATTTTGGAAATAATTAAAAATATCATTGAGAAAAATTGTCAAATATGAATGTGATGATGGGAGTCACAAGGAGGGATGTTGTTAAATTAACTAGCTATGTTATGATTGTTAAAATATAAAGGGAGTCACAAGGGGTCCCACCTACTAGTTATTATTTATTTAAAACCCTTATTATGATTTATTACTTTTCCCCCTTAACTAGAAATTGGTTGAGTTATTAATTAACTTATCTAAGGAAGTAGTTCAACTACTTCAACTAATTATAATTTTCTTAAAGGAAAAAGGAAAGGGAGGAACAAGAGGAGGATAGAAGGAGAAGCATACCTAGGTTTTCTCTTTGATTTTATGTTGAGATAGTTTAGTTTTCATTCATTCCTTAATTTATCACAAGCCTAATTATTTTTTATGATAGCAGGGTCTTATTGTAGACAACAAGATTTAGGGCTGAATTACATCATTTAGACACTTGTTTTTCAGAGGTGATGATCTATCTTTGATAGTCTGAGTAGGCTTGTTTTTTTGTGAATTAGTTTTCATGAATGACAAAGGCTATTGTGTAGAGTCGAGTGGGAAACAAGATGTGGCAATCTGATCCAACTTTTAGAGTTCATTTTTTTTATTTTCTGTCAGAGGTCCTTTTGTATGTTCCATCGAGGATGTCTAAGTTTGACTTTGGTCCAAAATTTCTTCACGAAATTTTGTAAAGAGAATGACTCTTTAGTGAATTGGAATGAAATAAAGGATTTCTTTATGTCTCATCGGTCTTGATTATCATCTTGGTGTCTTTGCATCTGTCTCTACATTTATTTCACCAATTGTTATATTCATAAAATCATATAAATAATGAATTTTCCAACAATATTTTATTTATAGCAGGACTAGCCTAAGCACTTGTAATCAATACTTGTGAGTTAAGATATTATTTTTGATGGCTATAAAAATAGGGTGACATTCCCACCTATTTTGCTCTAGCCAAGAAGAATATGAAAATGATTGAGTAAGATCATTTCATATCTTTTCCTCAACACCAGACATAGATGTACTTCTTAACAAGAAGTTGGGCCATATCGACTTTCAGAAATTGAAATTATTCGTTGTAAAGAACATTGTTTCAAATTTCACCCTCATTGCAAAGATGTTTGATTTAGTGATGGAATAATTTTAGATTTTCCACTTGGCATCAACATGAAAGGTACTTATTTTTAACACTACGGTTCCAAAAAAATTTGTACCAACTTGTAAGAGAGAGAGGACTCGGCTATGTTTAGAAGATTTAGACAATAATCATGAGATATTCATAACAATAAGTGCAGGTCTCTAATGTAATTCTCCTTGGCACAAAAATGATCTTTCATGGTATCTCACATTTTTCTCATGATACCACCTACCATCTGCAAAAATAGAAACATAAAGTATATAAAACTTAATCAATTGCATCCATGATATAGAATCAGTTAAAACTTCATAAGTTTCCTGAATAGCCTTGACCTGTTGCTCAATTAATACCTTCTTAGAATCCTTCACTTTTTCTATCACTTATGATAACAAAAGGGAATCTTGCATGATTAGGTGGTTTCTAAGAGTTTCTCTTATGTAACTTTCATGTATTAAATCCTCAACAACCCAATAACATAAATTATGAGGGGTAACAACTTTCTTCCCTACTGTTTTACTTTATATGATATAAAAATTTTACTTCTACTTGAATTCCCATATATATGGATTTCCATGTGTAGGACAAGAACAGAGAAAGAGGCATACATATATTTAATTTTCTTCTATGATAGTTAACTCTTGTAGAGGATAAGGACAAAGAAACAAACACCTTTATATTTTTGTATGGGTACTCCTTGGATTCTTTTTAACTTTATATAAATTATCTATAACTTGTAACCCCACTATTAAGTGGAAAATTTAATCCATTTTCAAAGGAAATATCTTTGAAAAACTTCACCATTTGAAAACATTGTCTGGAATCATTGACAAGCCTAGGTGGACCATAAAATGATGTTAGAATGAAATCAAAGAGATGTTTCATCACTCTGAGTTTAAAGATCACTTTTGTTTGATATTCCATAATTCTAATATAATTTAACATGTCCTATGGGCTTGTAAGGTAGCCCAATGATTTTTAGAAAGGATGGTAGTTGAATATTCCTTACTCTTTATACCCCTCCTTGACTGGAAAGGGGTCATATTTGGGGACAAATGGATGATTAGACAAGCAAGAAAGATCATATAGGACAACAAACATTTAACACGCATCTCCTTATAGAAAATACATTGCATGGAAACCTTTCATGGAGATACTACCATGTTACACTAGTGTCAATTTTAAACTGACAAATCTGACTTTGTCATTCCATATCACAGTATAAAGGGAATTTTTAGAAAAGAACTACTCTCTTGCAGTGGGAAACAAATCAAGCATGTTGGCTCTTCTTGCCTATATTTCGAGGTGAAGCTCGCATGTCTTTGCTTTTTCCAGGTAATGTACAATTGTATGATGCATCTCTTTGTGGGTATGAATGAAATATAAGATGCATTTTTTTCCAAAAAAAAAATTAAGTTATATCAAGAATAACATACAAAGGTTGGGTAGCCTATCGAGTTATAAACTAATATATATCCTATATCATACCCACAAAGAATCATCTAAAATAATTTGCTTGTTTGTATATCTATCATCTACTATTAGCATCTGTTGGGTTGTGTTCTAGAGGCAACTTGGGGTGTTTGTGGTGCCATATGTGGTGATAAGGTTAGCCTCTTCTTGTTAAAGGAGCTGATAGATTGATTAAATATTATGTATTCGAGATTACTGTAAGTGGTTAATGTACTTTGAGTCGAAAAGGTATTGTCACCCTCTTCTAACATTAAATGTGATGGAAAAATTAAATGTAGGTGAGGTAGTGAATTTATTCTGAGTAACCTCTAACCAACGGGTTCCCATTTTTTTTAAATATCTTTTTTTTTTGCAGAAAAGTGGGGGAATTTGTATTAATAAACCTCCAAGATGGGAAACAATGCAAGTCATCGTCAGCCGTAAAAAAATTGAAGCTACAAAATCAGATGATTGGTATTTTGAGGCATAGAGAACAAAAATATTTGAACTAGCATGGATTCTTTCAACAACATGATTTAAAATATGATACTCAAATATAATTTTTTCCGAAATCAATTTATAAAAAAGGTCTTATACCCCACATAGGCTCTACATGTGAAAACCCTTATTGTGTTTTTGGTTGTTCTACCTTGCTTTATCTCCATATTTTAAGTTTATAGCATATTGTGGTTTCTGTAGGTTGGAAAAGTGAGCATGGAGTGGGCAGTTGAGGAAAGGAATAAAGTATTGGGAACTTTACCTCCTACCACAAAACATAGATGAATCGATGGCTTCGAAATTAACTATTTTTCTTGTGGTTGGAAGAGATGTTGTAAAATTTCAAATATTTGGGGATTCCCTAGTGGTTATTAATTGGATGCAGGGACTCTTCTCTCTAGAAAACCTCAGTTTAAGGCCTAGTTTTTAGGATATCCAATCATTTGTGGTTTTTTTTTAACCAAAACTGTTTTCATCTTGTCATCAAGAAGAAAAATGAGTTGGAAGATAGGTAGTCCAAGGATGGTTTTTCATTGAAGGTGGATCAATGACATATCTAGGAGATTGAGGATGAGACAATCCTCAAATTATGATCATCCTTCCTTTCTATGGTTTCTCTCATGAGGAGTGATGTTTTCCTATGATCTATTGTAGATTTTTTTGTAATATTGGTTTTATCCCTTTAATGGGTATATGATGGTTGTTATATGAATATTGTGCTCTCTTATGAGCTCAGTTGATGGTTGATATAATTTTAAACTGTCTTTGGGACTTTTGGGGAGATTTTTTTTTTACCTATGGGGATATTTACTAACGACCATATGGTGATGAATTTTAGGACTCTATTATGATATTGCTTTTTGGGAGGGGTAATTCTAGTGGGATTACTATGTTTTATGAATTTGGGGATCCTGATGAAATAATTTTGACATGCTACTGAGCATATGAAGAATGTATTTTTATTTTTATTAATGAAATTATGTTTTTTTTTTCCAGGGAGATAAACATGTATACTCATAATCTAATAAATTTGATTGTTAAAATTCCAATGGACATGAAAATTTCAACATGTCGTGGGGATTCCTTCTAGTGACAGTTGACTTCCTAGCCAAATCATCTTTTTTAGAGATAAATGAAGCTTAACTATTCTTTTATTATGATTGATTTTCTCTAAAAATGCTAATTTCACCCTTATAAAGGGTCCATCATATTTCTAGACCAATAATTAGTCTAAAACATCTACACTTAGCAAATTGTCCCATAATGACAAAACTCAACCTCCATGAAGAGAAATAATCAACAATAAATGCACTAGTATTATTCAGAAGTGGAAAAGAAACAGTTGTATGTAAATATGCTACCTCTCAAACTTTTCATCATCATCTAGTTGTCTATTTTTTATTTTTCCTTTGGTCTCTTTGGGAACATGTTTTATCTTTCTAGTCAACTAAATATTCTACAATGAACAACGTCTTGTACAGATCCAACCTAAAAGCTTCTATAATGTGTCGTAGGCCCTCCACTAGGGCTAAGAGACCCGTCATTGGCTTCCTAGTCATCCAAGTAGTTTGGGTGGTTTTTTTGAATTCCAACATAATATGGCATGCCTTTTTTTGGAAGTTGCATTAAAAAACATTATCTGAGGTTGAGGGTTTCACCTCATAACATGGACTTCCTTAAACTAGGGTGTTGGGTCTGAGAGTTAATTATTATGGAAAAAAATTCATTAGAACTCCACCAGGCCTCATCCCTTTTTGAGAGATGGCATTAGGGTGGGAAAAACTGAAGCAAGAATATAACCCTAGTGGATTGATTTGTACTCTGTTGACCTCACCAATGAGACACGGATCTATTGGTATTACAAGCCTTTTCACTAGGTTTGATGGATTTCCTTTTCTGGAGCATCATTTCATAGTCATGCTATTTTTCATGCTCTATAACATTGTTGTTCATGACATTTTGACATAAAGATTTACTTTTTGCAATCAATAAAACTCCCGTACCAAAACCTTTTATTTTATGCATTCCATGTAAACTTCACCAAAACTTATTTTTCAAGGTTATTATCTTTTTCAAGACCTTCAAGTTGAAAATCATGAATATCAAATAAAGTCCACATGCATGAAATATACACTATGGAAAATAAGATATATTTTAGTTGAATTCTAGCAAGTTTCGTTTTGGTTTTACATGTATAAACATGCAAGGAGATAGGCCTTGCTTAAAAATCATATTAATGCAAGGCCCAATGTGCACATATTATTAACAATATCAAAATAATTTAGATTTTCTCAAGTTAAAGTTAGAAATTGACATATTAGGATGCAATCTTGTCTAACAAAATTACAACACTCATGGGAGATTTTGATACTATTGAAAGGGGATTCGCTAGTAAATCCCCTTTCAGAAACATGCCTCGAGGGGATTCAATAGTAATACAAACCATGTCATATTTACAGATTTGGCCACTATGTTAAATTTCATTGAGGGAGCCCCCTCTGGTTGGAAAGGACAATTTCCATCCTAAAGTCTTGTTTGAAAAGGTTACATTTGGAATTTTCCCTCACAACTAGGAAAATTACCAAGTTATAACATAAGTGATTCTAAGGTAGTGCCAAATTTGGAGAATGCAAAACACATTATGTAGCATGAAGCACCCAACAACGCAACGTTTCAATTAATATTCCCATGAAACAAGAATCATTGTTGATATTGAAAGTATTTCCAACATCTCTTGGTAGACATGCAGTACTAAAGAATGTGTTTCGTTGTCTTTGGACAACCACAAACTAAGAAAAGAGCATCAATGATCTTTCTCATATCCAAATGAGCTATAGATGGTAGACCCTAGTAAATAATGAACCACACAAACACTTGTATTTTGTAACTGAGGGGAAGATACCAAACACTATGCACCCTAAAAATCCACATATCTTCGAGATTAGAGGTAGTCCCTTGAACATTTGAGACTTCAGAGTTGTTTATTCTAGCTCTTGGAGCCAAGTAGAAACACACAAATAAAACTGTTGCAGATCTAACATTGTTGAGGCTTGTATGTCCATGTGGGTCAATATTATGGAGGGACCTAGCAGTCCAAGTGTATCATTGCATAAATATACAAAAAACTACAAATATACAATATTATAGAAACTAGTTCCTAATTAGAAACTCTACATTCCTAAATCAAACCAAAAGAAACACATTAATCGTACCTCTGACTTCGTTGAAGACCTATGAAAATATAAAATTGTAGTTCACATTTTGAGTAGTCTCCAAGCTATATCCACCATAGATTTATTGTTCATGGAAACTTCTTATATACACATTCAAGCTCCAATAATTCTCTAATTAACCCAAAACCCTCTCATAAGAGATCTGATTCTTAATTAATAGTAAACCCCCTTCTCTAGTCGACTCTAGACTATAACATCCCCAAATAAACCTCATGGTATCCAATATTTCTCAGGCCCACAAACTAAAACCCCACCTCATGGGCTCCAATATTCCTCAGGTCAGCTACTAAAACCCCACCTCACGGGCTCCAATATTCCTCAAACGCACCTCAAAGTCGGCTCCAAATATTCACCTCAGTAAAAAATGCACCTCATTCATGAACCTCGGTCATAGAGGAAACACAAGTTCACCTCAGTCATGCACCTCGGTCATAAGCAGTTCATCCAACATTGGTCCTCTTCCATTGCAACCCTAACCATGAACACCTATTCAATGCACCACTACATTTACACTCTGCACTCTCACAAACGACGTCCCTCCTCACCGAATTACAACTAATCCCGACCATATTTTCCCACTCCAAGACAATCACCATATTTTCCCACTCCGCACTAGTCTGCATATTTATGAATTGCAATGATTTTTACAAACGATATCAAATGTATTGAATTATGGTTTATCAATATGCATGTGTCCTGCTGGGGTATTGTGAACATGACATGGTACTTTGTGTCCAAATGGCACAATAACGTATGTTTCCATGAGTGAACATATCTCATGTCTCCCTGCAATATGTTATGTACTAATAACCTAGGTCATGTCTCCCTGCAATATCATGTTATGTACCACTAGGCTAATTTCTTAGCCTGTGTTTTGGTTATAAAAAAATTTCTTAGCCTATGTTTTGGTTAAAAAAAAATTCTTAGCCTATGTTTAATATTCTTATGTTGCAAGCAAGGCCCTCCCATTTTGGAAGAATTAACTATGTATATTTTTAGTTGGTGTATAACACTCTTGAAAGAAACCTTTGGCTAAGAGGCCATGGGGGCATCTAATATTATGCCAAATTTACCTAGAACTTAATGCACATGGCCCCAACCACATGAAGATAGTTTCTTTTATAAGTGAGATGTCTCACAAGGGGTGAAACATGTTTTTATTAGCATATATTCATTATAGGCGACAAGGTGAGGAGGAAGAGGAATAAGTGAAAGAGGTTTCTCGTCTTTCATAATGTTTGGATGAAATTGCTAGTACTAGGGTTAATTAATTTCATATCTTCTATTTAATATTATATACAACTTTTTGATATGCTTATGCCTGAGCACAATGTTTATAGTTATGGTTAAAAAATAACAATAGCTTTAATATTCTTTAGTCTGTAGGAGTCTTTAGTCATTTTGATTTGTGTGACTAATATTTATTTAGTTGTGTTTTTTACCCGGAAATCAAATTAGTCATTTATTTAGTCAATTTTATGTGTGTGACTAATTATTTTTTAACTGACAATCAAATTAGTCATTTATACTTGTGTTGAAAAAAATTAGTAGAATTTAGTCATTTTTTGTTGTCGTCACTAAACGTTTTAGTCACATAGTCATTTATTTTCCAAATTCTACTAGTGAGGAGAGTGCCCCCGAAGTCTTCATATAAAAGTGATATATTCCATAGCAACTTGGGAGGGGATGCTGTGAATGAATTATGTTTCCCCAAACCCAAGGTCTTTGTCCCAAACCCCAATGGTACGAATCTACACCATGAGAATAGATGAATTGGTGTCGAGCATGGTAGAATTCATCTAATTATCGGTCATTGAGGTATACTGTTAATAGACGCAAGGGGACCCACCAATGATGAAGATGGACCCCAAGGTACCTATTACAATCTAGCGAGTGTGAGTAGATGATTTGATTTCAAACACTCATATAATCAATCAATAACGAGTCAATGAGTAAAACCCATTGTCGATCACAAGGAGGCCTGCCACTGATGATTGCAAGCTCCAAGGTACTAGCTAGTTTCTATATCCCTCTCCTAGACAATGTGTTGAAGTCTATGGGAAGATATCCATCGAAGGAGGGCCTGAATGTATCCCCCATCAATTGATGTGAAACAAACACCAAGAGATGATGTGAAGAGAGACTAGTATTAAGTACAACTAACAAAAGGATGGCCAACTCGAAAAGTAAAAAAAAAAACAGATGGATGACTCAGTTTTAAAATTCCCTTGAATATATAGCATGACACAATGGTGACTTGGAAGAAAGACACAAGAGTTGGGTGAATATAGTGCAACAATGCAAGAGGCATTGGAACACTCTCCATGATGTTTGGAAGAGTAACTAGTTGGAGGAGTATCTCAAACTCATATTACTAGGGTGACTTCTAGGAAATCTAAAAACCAACTGAATGATGAGGACTCAAACAGGTTCCATGTTTAAGGGTGAGTATATTGACATTGCCATGCTCATAATAGACCAATGGTGAAAAATTGCCACACTTTTTTTATTTTTTTTCATATTTTTGGTCTCCTTCATGGTTTAATGAGAAAAAAATAATGACACAAGTATGCTTGGTATCCTTCATGGTTTAACAAGAAATAAAGAATGACACAAGTAAGATAGATGTTCATTTCATAAATTTAGTCCCCCAATCCCAAACAAATTTAAAACAATACAAGGGGGAACTCTTCTAGCCCAAGTAGCCTAGAGTATTGTTTTTTCATAAGTAGTCTATCTGGCCCAAAAAAGGGTTAAACTTATATCAAATAAACATCATTTCAAACCTTTTAATGAGTGTGAAATAAAACAAGCTCACTTGGCAATCTTTTCATGTTTAGAGTGTCTGAAAATAGCTTAAAGGAGACTCATCGAGAGAGAATGATTGGTTTAACAACATGATCCTATGTTCCAAGTGCATGGAACCAAACTAAGAAATGAGGAATGCAAATGGTACCAACAAGTGAGTGCCACTTTTAACATCTTGTTCTCTCCTTGGGTAGGTGGATGCAAAACGGAGGCCAAATAATGCAAGAGGTGGATGGTCAAGGCTACTTCATAGAGATAATAAGGATATGGGAAAATAGTAGCGCAACATAGGGAGGCATGAAACGAACAAAAAATACATAGGAAAACATTAAGAAACATAAAAAGGTTTTCATACACCCCCATGGGATGTGGCCGGAAAATAGATGAAGAGAGGAGAATGAGGCTCAATATTCAAGTCATCATGGGCATAAAGGAGGGCACCCAAGCCTACGAGAAATGTAGCATGGGCAGCAAACAAAAATATAGGTTATAACTAGGGCTCCCATGAAGGGTAGGAACTACTGAAACAATTATGACATGCAAAAGGAATGGCTAATGTCACAATTGGCTGGGTTCAAACCTAAGGCATAACGCTGGCAGTATGGATGGTTAATAATGTGAAGCAAAACATGTAGGGAAAATCATATCCCTATATGAAAGTTTATAAATATATACCTAAAGTGTACTGGATGTCGCCATTGTCATAAAAACATCTTTGTAANGTACAAGGCACTAGGAATTCTAATGATTTATGAAAGATAGATCCCATTGATAGGCTCAGGCCAAGGATCTTTTTCATAATCAATGAAATAATGAGCCAATGCTGGCAACATATGGATCACCATGTTCGGGCCATGCCAAAAGGGATAGAATTTCTACATATGAAGATACTCATTGTGAGTAATCTCGCAAGATAGGGAAGCTCCTTGATGGTATCCATCAATATGTAAAGGGGGTCTGAAACGTGAACCTTCGATGGAAGGTGAAGCAGATAATTCAGTGGCAAGTTCTGAAAAAGATAATCGAGGTGGAAAAGGATTAAGACTAAGGGTTTCACTGGATGCCCCAACAAATTCCCCTAGTCCCAAATCAAATATCATCATGTTAACTCTCGTGGGTTCTAAATGAGGATATGATGATTGATGTAGAACCTCATCCCTTGTATTTTTTATGGAATATGTGACTTCTAGTATGACCTCTTCCAAATGCAACAAAATATATAGGAAATCATGTGACCTGAGAGAGTCAACAAATCATTCGAGAGGAGTAGGTAGATCACACTCCATATGAGGATGGAGGTGTTGACCGGTAATAGTGGATGTTTATTGGATTTTTGGATTAAAAATATCAACCGCAGTGAGTGGAATGGTTTCTCCTGGTGATTCAACATCCTCGGAATGAGGTACCACCCAAGGATCAACATACTTGAGAGATCCACTAGTAACTGAAGAAATCATATTACTTGGAGAAATATGTGCAATTGGAGTGGTGGGAGAAGGGGGAATATACCCAAAAGTAAAGTATCTTTGAACATCCCCGCACCAATGCTCAAAGAAGACTACATCATATCACCCACAAAGGGTACATTAGACCATGCATTGGATCCAAGGTATGGGGTACAAAACACATGTTGATCGATGGTAACTATTTTCCATTGGTGAGGGAAGCATAGGACCCTAAATATCAAATATATAACAATGGTCATCTCATATAACCAAGCGCGCTAGAGTAATGAATTGTAATCAAGTGGTGCATTGAAAACCTCCACAATGATAAAGATATTCTTACCACCTAACTCGATGGGTAAGGTAGTGATTATTCCATGGGGTTGGAACATGTGTCCATCGAAGGATTTTGGAAGTGGAGAATACGTATCAAGCTTAGGAGATCCAAGGGATTTCCAACAAGAAATAGACATGATGTAATTTGAGGCCCCTGCATCCACGATTGTCTAGTAGATGATTTTCCCCAATGATCTCACTATGATATTAAAGGCGGCCTAATGGGAGAGCCTATGATTAACCTGACTGGTCTCAAAGGTTATCAAACTCAAATTTAAGGGATCAATCCCGCCTATAGTAGAAAACAATTATTTTTGTTGTGTGGGACAGCTTTGGAGGACTTCAAGCATCGACATGGCACAAGGTGCCCAGACCAAGTCTTCCACAATATTGTAGTTGTGGGCATCCCATGTGTTGGGATTATGCATCGTACATCAAAGAAATCCCTTCGGGGGGTGAAGTTGTGCATCAATAAATGGCTTCTCTATCTAGAGAGGACCACCCAGATAGGATGAATATGCTTCTTCTGGGGAAACATTCGAAGGCTTAGAAATGTCATAATTTTTATATCATGTCTCCAAATTGACCATGTGGTCACAAATGAAAATAAAAGAATTCTATGGATACCCCTCATGTTGAGGGGTACCTGTGATGCCCACTGGCGAAAGGGAGGGATTTGTGGAAACCATGTTTTGATTTTGAGGGGGGAAAGGATGGGTTAAGACAAAAGGATGATAAGGGGCTCGATGTTGTGCCAAAAATATATGGACTTCATCCTTTCGATGAAATTGATGAGTGGGATGGTCCTCCCAAAAAAATGTGCAAGGGAACCGATATTTCCTCTTCTCCTTGGTTCCCCCCTCCTGGGTATTCTGGGTGGGAGCATTCCCTTTCTCAGAATTGGAATTTTTATTTTTGTTTCGTTTCCTTTTTCCTCTATCTTTCTAAGGATTCTTCAGTTGCATGAACTGCATCGAATGAACCTTGTAGGTCTAAGAGGGAACTACAATAGTTTGATCACTAGTCCTAGTAGTCGACATGTGTGATGTAATCATCATATGACCCATTTGGTCAGCTAATTGGTTCATAGATGCATGGGAAGCAGAACCAACCACGCCATCAACATGGTGTCTTGGGTTTGTCTTATTGGGATTTGTGGACGATCGAGGATCATTTGGAATGATGTCATAAAGAGTACTTGACTATGAGTAGATCAATTCTAAGTGTTGGGAACACATGATAGCATGCTCCTTAGTGGTGGCCCCAACCATAGCTACACCTCTAGAAATGGGTGGTAGGAGGGACTTAATGAACCACTCTCTAAGGATTTTTTCTGGAATATGATTCTTAATCATCCTACGTTGTCGACACCACTCATGAATATGATCAGAGATGTGGGTGGCATTGTCTTGAAGTATAGAATTTAATGGCTCAATTCCTATCTCATACTGGATGGTTATTTGGTAATGCATTAATAATTCCATCACCATGTCATTGAAGCTTCTAAAGGAACCACATTTTAGTTAAATGTACCATTTGGTGGCTTCCTCGGTCAAGGATCTATGGAAAATTGTATCATCCATCAACAAGTTGGATTAAAACCAAAATTGTTATGTCATGATGTGTGTGGAGGGGTTCTCTCCTGGATTTCCATCAAACTTAGGAATGTTTGAGGGTAATTTGGATGACATAGTCAGACATGAGGGGTCATGGGCTATAGGGTCATTCATTAACCATGACAAATATGGTAAATCACGCATTGCGAGGAAGGGAAATGGTTCAAATGAAGACTAGGATGGAGGTGAAGTCTCTGCTATCCCAGATGGACCTTGCGGTCCCCCTATGTTGGTACTATTGGAGGGTTGGGGAGCTCTTGAAGAGTGAGTTCTTGCTAGGATGGTGGAACCTCTAAGAGCATGACTGCTCCCAGAACAAAAAATTCCCCCAAGAGGGTTTCCTCCAGGGGGAAATATGGACCCTTCAAGAAAGATGTTCCCAAACCTAGTCCCAGGGAAGAAACCCCTAAGACCATATGTGTCAAAAAAAGGAAAACCTCCCCATGTGAAACATTGGCACTCAAAGATGTACCCCAGGGAGTGGTCTGCTAACCCATGGAAAGTTAAAACCTCCAGATGTACTACTTCCCCCAGAATGGTTAGGGACAACCAAAAAACCACTAGACATACTCGATACAAATGGTACACCTGCACTTGATTATGTTAGGTCACTCATCAGATTGGCGGAGGTGGAAGGAGTTCCACTTGCCATGCTAAAATCAAAGCTCTTCCCCCCAGTGGAAGATAATTTGGAAGTGGACATGGATACATAAGGAATGGGCATAGGGACACTAGGTATACTAAAGGATGGAGATGATGCCACATCTAACGTCCCCTAGATCGAGGAATCGAACTGAAATGGTATGGACAATCTAGGTTTAATGGACATAAGGGGTGGAAATGTGGACATTACTGGGATTCCCCCAAGAGAATTTTCGCTTGTCCCACTTAGGGATGGGATCATAGGCTCAGCTACAGTAGAAAAAACATTGGGCCTAGACATGCCGGGAGGATGAACAAACAAAGGGAAAGGATCGTTGAAAATTTCCCTTACTTTGACAACTAAAGAGGCATTTGACTCAGTTAAAGGTGGATTGAAATTTGGTGGAGGATGTTCATCTACCACCTCTAATTCAACCAAACTAGTCTCTTCAAACTAAATATAAGACCCTTTGATTTCTTTGTCACTTATGTCACGTATCTTTAGAGGTGGTTTCACCTCCATAATAGGCTCAAGTCCTCATAATCGATGGGATTGGAACGATAACTCAGCCACGGTGAATAACCTATGTTACTGCCAAACAAAAATCAAACTATGACCAACCTAGACTCATAATCAAAGAGCACACCCCTAATCAAATATGGGAAAATAGAAAGAAAACCAATTGTCTTAGGGGCCTTCTGAAAACCAACCCTATGGGGGGGGGGTCAAGTCCCCCATAAGATTGTCTAGTGAAGGTGTGAGGAACAATTATGATGATCTGCATGAAATATCCCTGACCGGTGAAAGTAACTTTTATTAAATAGGTAACCCTCTAGGGGAACTGAGACCTTGAATGAACATCTACCCTAGGTACCACAGGAACATCCCACATGCAGTCACCTATGTAGATCCCTAGTAAAGGTCACTAAGGCTACCACCTAAAAATCAATGGTGGGGAAAAAAATCGTAAGTCCGACCGCATGTAAAGGAAGGGTAGCTAAGCCCAAACCTCTGAATGTGTTAACCAACAAAACCCCCATATACATAATGATCGAAGCAGTATTTCAAACACCAAAACAAGAAGAGATAGGTAATCTCCCTACTTTCTCCAATGTGACCTCATGCTTGACTCCTGTGTTAGAGGAGGCTCCTGACACATTGGTTGCAATAATGGATTTTGACACTCTATAATGACTCCTAAGTTGATTTTTGTGTCCCTGGAGAGTTTACTCTCAAATCCTAATCCAAGGACCTAAACCTTTCTAGTGTTGGTTTGCTATCAAAGAAAACGTCTAATGAATTTTAGATTATGCACTTTCTTTTTATGGTTATTTCTTACATCAAGGGTAGTGGATAAAAATTTGATGATGTGATGACTCTTGACCCAACCAAAAAATGAAATAGTGATGTTGCAATTTTGTTATTTTCAATGAACTCTAGCTATGGGAGGGAAAGATGTTTTGTTTCCTTTTTCTTTGTAATATTTAGAAAGTGAATCCTCACACACACAAAGCAACCAATCAAGCACACCATATATGAAACCAACCAATGATTCTAATGCACTTGAACACTAATGATTCTAAACAAAACCTAGCATGCAACAAATATTTTTGTCTTTTTATGTTTTTCCAATTGAAATGTAAAAATTCACGATCTATGCAAGAACACACAATGTAAATGGAAACCAACAAATTATCAAGCAAAGGGTAGTGTGATATTGGTAGTGATGCCCCCTAGAACAATCCAATGTCTGCACATGATCTCAACTCAAAACTCACAAGGAACATATATTAACAATGCAAAACCCATTTTCAAAAGGAAACTCGACCAAATGCAACAATCAGTCACCCAAAAATACAATTGCAGACCCCAAAGTTCACAAGTGTAATTATGAAAAGAGGTCATAAAATGCTTCACAAGGACTGATCACAAAAAACATTTTTTCATTTTTATTTTTATGTAATGAAAATAATTATGAAAAATCCCTTACAAAACTAAGTTCTAAATGTTCTCTTCCCCAATAATAAGGGCCCTAGGCTTCACATCAAAAGCCCAGAAAACATTTCGCAAAAAATGGACCCTTTTTGCACCCTACGGGTCCTTTTTTGTGGACCCTACAAGGGTTCTCGTGGGTTTCCTTCACTGGATTGGTGAGGATCCTCACCTTTTGTCCCTATGGTGGCCCACGAGGATCCATAGTGGGACTTACACCAATTTTCCAGGCCTCATGGGACACAGGTATTTCAATCTACCAGGATGCCTCGCAAGACAAATGCAGTGCAACAAGCGAGGGATGCAATTTTTATTTTTTATTTTTGATAGAAAAAGGATTTGTTCAAGATATTGAGATCTATGTCATATCTCTCATATATATTAGGTATAATCCTTGAAAATATGAGTGGAATACATCAAGATTCAAACCACAAAAGAGAGGAAGAGAAATGCAAAGAGATTCAAATAGAGTAGATTTCTCCCCAGTGCAGTCACCAATATGTTATGGGAAAAATGATCACAAGGATCCCACTAATTATATCAATAAACTATCCCTAGGATCATCCTAGTTATCCTATACAAGAGGGGGTATACTTCATATGGATTGTCTAGAAACAAAGAGTTGAGTGAATAGCTTAATTTTTCCTGTATGTTGTCCTTAGTGTATCATGGTTGTTGCAGTCCTAAAATTACATCTCCAACCTCTACAACCTGCTTCTTTCACACCAAATAAAATACAAAACCATTCTATTTTCTTCCCAATGTTAGAATCCTAGATCTAGCTTGAATCAAACCTGGTCTGTAATCTACAAGATCAAATCTGAAAATTTATACATCATTGACAAATGTTCAAGGGGAAAATAAAATGATTTATTGATTAAAAAAAGAACTTACATCAAGCATACATACCTCAAGTGTTTATGCAAGATTCTTCAATCTCCTTTCTCTTTGCTTCTTCTTACAACTCCTTGGTCATGCTAGGATCCAATGACTTCTGGTTGAATAATTCTGCAGTTTGGCAGCATAACCTTTCTATTAGATTTTTCCTCCCTTTGTCCAATGTTTTCCTTTGTTATATAACTCTTGGAGGAGGCTTAGGAGAGGCTTTTATATCTTCTATAGTCCACTAAAAACTCAAATGATGTGATTTCCTAGGATATTACCACTAATATCCAACTCATCTCTCTCTCCTCACCTTGTAACTCCCCTTTTCTATAATTTTGATAGTGCCTCACTTGTTGAGGCACTGTTGTCTAGAGAGGCCTCGCATGTTTCATGCTAGTTGTCACATGAGGCCCTCCAAAAATGCTTTAGAAAGGGTCAAACCTCAAGAAAAAATTTCATTAAGGATTCTATCCACTAATGGTTTCCTCTCTGACCTATAGGGTAGATATTAAGGCTATAACAAGCATCCATCATATTTTCATAAAATTATAAACTATTAAATTACAATAGTATGTTACATACCACAAAAATGTGTTAGTCCCGGGGCATCATGAATTTTACATGTAAGTATTCCATGGAATTGAAATCATTTTTTCCATATTGGTATAGAGATCTTGTACATGGTGATGCAAGCCCATAACTTTAGTAGCTCGTCGATAAGAGGATCAATATATACATTAATATATTTTACTTGGTACTTACCTAATTGGGTGAAAGTACACATAATTACTACCTTATATATATAAGTAATTATGCAACGAATAAGACAAATAAATGCAATGTTCAAACCAATTTTGTAAACAAATACCTAGGATAATCATTGCCAACATTGTGTTCTCCCTCTTTATTGACATCCAAGGAGGAAGGTTATTGTTTATAGAAAAAAATTTCCACACTAATTAAGTAGGCATGAGCTCACCAAATGGATTGAAAGAGTCAACTGCCAATGAAAACCTAACATTACGAGGTTCTTATTTAAAAATTGGCCATCTTTCTTTGATATTTCTTAATGCAGAACTATCTGTAGGAATTCAAAGAACACCATCTTCACTTCTATGTCATGCATGGTAATCCATAAATAGTGGAATGTTTTGGCACCTGAACAATTGTTGCAAACTAGAATTATCAGAATACGATGAAGAACCTTATGAGGCACCCTTTTTTTACTTGATTGGTTCAATATCTAATAATTTGACATTGAGGGAATTTTGTTTTAGATGCATATTGTCCATAATATATAATATGATCATTCATACATGCATCAATAGCCTGATACTCCATTCCAATAACTTTCATAATGTCACACAACTTTCGGTATGTGTGAGGTAAATTGTTTGACAGTGGTAAGAAAAATTCACCTAAACATAAAAAATAACTAGTTAATGTAAATAATAGTAATCATAAATATTGCATCCTTAATTTACACATTAATTCACACTAAAAAATAGAGAAAATTAAAGTCGACCTTTACATATATTATGTACCTTAGGATATGTGTGAGAAAATTGTTTGACAAACCATTCAATACCTTCAAGTTCACCAACAACATTATAGTAGAGAGAATATTTGTTCTTGAGCCTTCATAAAGGGGTTGTTCTTCCTTCTCAAGCAAAGGTACATCATGAATATCATCAAAAGTTTCCTCATCTATAGGAGAAAAGATGTCCTAGATCAATATGTTTGTCCCATCATCCAGCTCAACAATATTATTGGTATCAAATTCCTCCATAAGATTGACTTGATCTTCAATATCCATACCATCTTCCACATATTGTACAATAATATTTCTACTACTACTAGGTAGATATTTGTCTGGCGATAGACAACTAGAATGATTTATCTTCACAATTACAAACAATCAATAACATTAGTGTATATCAAAAATATTAAAAGGAAATAAAATTTTATAAATACAAAAAATACAAAGACATATATAATGACTATCTTACCATGGGGTGATATGTACACCCCGCTTCATAATTCCCATACCTCCATCAATGTCTTTAGGCTATTTTCCTTACAAGTCTTCTTCTATTCAATCCCTTCCATTGATTGCAAGGGAAATAACATTTCCCATCACCTTGTACCTTCAATGTCGCCCTTAATGTAGAAAGCATCATTTCACTCTCTTCAAGTGTTGGCATTGGGATTTTCTATATTCACAACAAAATCCATTGAAGCAATATAAGTACAATATACAAATATATTCTTATGATACAAATGTCATCGAATATTGACCCCATACATACTAGAGAATTAAGCCATTGTCATCATATATTTCTTAAAGGTTTATGAAAGTAGTCAACAATTAATCAAGAAATCAAAACCATACATGTTTACCACATAAGTTCCAAATCTTCACTATAAGCAAGTAATAAAATCAAACAATAAAAAAGAACTAGACCAAGACAAATTGTATAGTAATTAATTGGAATTGAGTAGACATTTTCATACCTATTTCTTAGGAAATGATTTGTGTCCCCAAATAAAAGAGGGTCTAAGGTTAGGGATCCAATGTGGGTATTCAAAAAAGAGACAATGTAATATTAAAAATTTGTAACCTTCAAAGTACAAAATCTGAGCTATGGATATCAAGAATTGGATTTGAGGCAAGTATCACATAGAAAAATACTAATAATTCATGCAATGAACAATGAGAATAGAAAAATTTAATAATCATCGCACCTACAACATAATAGTCGAAATAGCTCATCGTCGTCAGTCTTTGTAAGAACGTTGACTATGTAAAAGTTGACCAAATCAGTGGTTAAACCATTTTTAAATGGGTAATTGGAATTATCTAGGATCATCGATATATAGAAGAACTATCGTCGCAATATCAACAGATGTAGATGTTCGTTGAAAGTACGATGTTCATCGGGGCACCCAAAAAAATAGATTAAAATTTTATTATTGTGTCGTAATTTGCTACAATATGATTAATTTTATCCTTATCATTGGAATTTTTGGTCGAATTTTGACCCCGTATATAGTAGTGTACATTATTTATTTATTAATAGGATTACATAATAAACCAATTGAAAAGAAAATTTGAAAGAAACATGTTCATTATGTTTTTTATGTGTTATATTCTTTGCATATGTGTGTGTGGGTGCGTCAGATTCGACAATTGCGTCTAGCGATCCCAACTTCCTTATTTATTTGTGTCATGTGCATCAGGTGCTTCCTAGGGGGGGTCCCTGTTTACGCATAGCGTTCTGGGTGGGACCCCAAAATTTGTTTTTCGGTGGTTTTTGCTATTTTTAGCGGTTTTCTAAATTAATCTCGGATTAAGGAATTAGGTTTTTGGTATCTACAAAATACCTAAAAACATTGTATATATTGTATGGTGATTGGTTAAATTAATACAATGAAGAGAAAAAGGGTTTTCTCTCGGTTAAGGGTTTCCCGTGTAAATCTTTGTGTACTATGTGTATGAGCCATTGATTAATTTATGTTTTGCTTAAGAATATATATGCATTGTTTTACTTCACACGTTTAAAACTTACATGTGGTATCAGATCTCATTTTTGGCTTCAAAGGGATGCCTTTGTTGCTGAGGGTTTGGCTCAGTCTTGATAGATCAAGTTTATCTTGGGTCTGTGATAAACCCGATAAACCCGGGTTTAGTGGGAGCTTTTGCAATGGTGATTCGAGTGTAGAAAGGGGAATGGCGAGCTCTTCTAGAATCAATATAGAGAAGTTCAATGGTAAAATCTTTGAGCTATGGAAGCTCAAGATGGAGGACCTTCTTGTAGACAAAGAACAATGGATCGTTGTGGATCCTGGTACACAGCCTACTGGTACGCAAACTACTGGAAGGGATGATTTTAGGGGCTAAATTTCACTCATGGGCTAATTTTCCATGGTTTTTCCAAAAATGGGATTTGCTATTTTAAAAATGATTCCCACAAATTCTATAGGATAAAACTATTTTACCGTAAAAATTGCCAAAATTTTATAAAAACTATATAAAATACTTAGAAATTTGAATATTTTTAAAAAAATGTTGCCAAACATTTATAGTTGACATATGAAGGATTAGTAATATTCACCAAGGTTTCTACATTTTAAAATAGATTTCCATCCTTAAAATCATCCTTGAATTTGGCACAGAGTCGACTGGTACACAACCTACTAGTACACAAACTACTAGTATACCACCTACTGGTATGTCGAAGGAATATTGGGAGAATTTGGACATAAGAGCAAGGATTACTATTTAACTCTGCCTGGTAGATTCGATGTTGTTGAATGTCTCAGGAGAATCTATAACCAAGGAACTATGGGATAATTTGGGAAATTTGTATCAATCAAAGTCCCTGGTAAACAAGTTGTTTCTTCGAAACAAGCTATATCATATTAGGATAGAAGATGGAGATTCTGTGACAGAACATATGAATGCCTTTAATACTCTAGTAAGTCAACTTATCTCTGTTAATATTATGATTGCATAAGAATATAAGTGTATTACTTTGTTATGTTCTTTTCCAGACTCTTGGGATAATATGATTGTAGCAATTGGTAGTACCACTCAATCTACATTAAAGTATGAGGATTTAGTTGCATCTTTGTTATCTGAAGAGATGAGGCAGAAAATCATGGATGTTCATAGCATAAATTCTTTATTTGTAAGAGGTCGTACCCAAGACAGGAATCCTGGAAAGTCTTCGGGGGGAGATCTCCAGGAAAATCTTTGAGGAAATGCTAGAAGTGTGGTAAAACAAGGCATTATAAGAAATATTGCAAGTCTAATAAGGTTGATAAACCAAAGGGATATTATAGTACCTCTTCCATAGAGGTGAAAACCTCCACTGAAGAAAAAGGTGATGTTTACCTGGCATCTACAGGTACACATGCAGACCATGATGTATGGTTGATCGAATCAGGTGCACCATACCATATGCCTACTCATAAGGAGTGGTTCTCTGAATATGAAAAATACGATGGTGGCGATGTATTCGTAGGAGATCACTCGACATCCAAAATCATGGAAAATGGAAGGGTTAAGTTGTTGCTAAAATATGGAAGGATTAGAACTCTCCCTGGGGTTCTGCACATTCCAAAACAAGCCAGGATCCTAATATCTGTAATCAAGTTGGATGATGTAGGAGTGGATATTGTATTTGGAAAGGACACTTGCAAGATGGTACGAGCAGAAATGGTGTTGATGAAGGACGTTTGGTGTGGAACTATGTACACGTTTTTGGGAAGCACTTATACTAATTGGTGTAATAGTTTTGTTGTCCCTGAGCAGAGAAATAAAGAATACAAGACCAATATTGTCCCTGAAAGAAGACCATGTTGTGGCATCAAAGATTATGACATATTGGAGAAAAGGGCCTTCAAGCACTACACAGTAAAGGTATGGTTGAAGGTATGTCTAATTTCACTCTGGATTTTGATTTCTGTGAACATTGCATATATGGTAAACAGAATCGAGTAAGATTCCCATATGGTTCTACAATAGCAAAGAATATCTTAGAATTGATACAAAGTGATGTGTTTGGACATGTGCCTATTCCATCACTAGGTAAGTCTGTGTATTATGTTTCATTCATAGATCATTTCTCAAGGAACACATGGATTTATTTTCTTAGAAAGAAATATGAGGTATTTGATAAATTTAAAGAGTTTAAGGCTCTGGTAGAAAGTCAGATAGAGAAGAAAATAAAGGCATTGAAAACAGAAAATGGTGGAGAATTCTATGGAAATGAATTCAAATAATTTTGTAAGAAGTGTGGTATAACAAGGTAGAAGACTACTTCATACACACCTCAGGAGAATGGAGTTGCAGAAAGGATGAACATGACACTGATGGAAAAATCAAGGAGCATGCTTAGCAGTGCCGATTTAGGACACGAATTTTGGGCAAAGGCAGTGGGTACAACATGTTACCTGGTCAATCAATCAACCTCATCAACATTGGATGATAAAACTCCACACGAGGTATGGAATGGAAAGAAACACTCTCTTGAACATATTAGAGTGTTT
>JASDQU010109013.1:17467-31373 GCA_032191745.1 Picea mariana | reverse complement strand
ATGATCCATGGGCATTGTTGCCCTGGATTGTTGACTATGTAACCCTGTAACCCCCTGTGTGCAAAGAAAACAACAAGTGGGAGAATGTTGGGTATGTGTTATATTCTTTGCACGAGTAGTAGTGTCTGAGCATCTACGTCGAGTGCATAGGGGGGTTAGAGGGGGGGGCTCTAGGCCCCTTCTCAGGGGTTGCAGGGGGGCGGAGCCCCCCGCGCAGGGGTTCAGGGGCAGCGCCCCCGAATTTTTTTTTTCGGGACGACATATTTCTGGGATGACATATTACTGGGACAACAAATTTCTGGGACCACATGATATTAGGTGGTTTTTCGGCACATGGTTTTTTGCCGATGGTTTTCTATTTTCGGTCAAGGAATTAGGGTTTTGGACTAATCCAGGTCATTGGGTTAGGGTTTTGGATGCCGAGGGCTCCTATATGTATATTGTATTGTAAACAATGTATGAATATATAATATATGCTGGTTTTCTTTGTTTGGGTTTCCAGGTGAAAAATCTCTATGTAATGTTTGTATTTGCCATTGTATCTTTTTTGTTCTTTTCTGAATATCAGTTTGTAGTAGATATTGTACAAGGTTAGAATTTACAAGATTTCTTTATGTCTCATCGGTCTTGATTATCATCTTGGTGTCTTTGCGTCTATCTCTACATTTATTTCAGCAACTGTTATATTCATAAAATCATATAAATAATGAATTTTCCAACAATATTTTACTTATAAAAGGACTAGCCTAAGCACTTGTAATCAATACTTGTGAGTTAGGATATTATTTTTGATGTCTATAAAAATAGGGTGACATTCTCGCCTATTTTTCTTTAGCCAAGCAGAATATGAAAATGATTGAGTAAGATCATTTCATATCTTTTCCTCAACACCAGACATAGATGTACTTCTAAACAAGAAGTTGGGCCATATCGATGTTTAGAAATTGAATTTATTCATTGTAAATAAAAGTGTTTCAAATTTCACCCTCATTTCAAAGATGTTTGATTTAGTGGTGAAATAATTTTAGATTTTCCACTTGGCATCAACATGAAAGGTAGTTATTTTTAACACTGCGGTTCCAAAAAAATTTGTACCAACTTGCAAGAGAGAGAGGACTCGGCTATGTTTAGAAGGTTTAGACAATAAACATGAGATATTCATAACAATAAGTGTAGGTCTCTAATGTAATGCTCCTTGGCACAAAAATGATCCTTCATGGTATCCCACATTTTTCTCATGATCCCACCTACCATATGAAAAAATAGAAATATAAAGTATATAAAACTTAATCAATTGCATCCATGATATAGAATCAGTTAAAACTTCATAAGTTTCCTTAATAGCCTTGACATGTTGCTCAATTAATACCTTCTTAGAATCCTTCCCTTTTTCTATCACTTATGCTAACCAAAGGGAATCTTGCATGATGAGGTGGTTTCTAAGAGTTTTTCTTATGTAACTTTCATGTATTAAATCCTCAAAAACCTGATAACATAAATTCTGAGGGGTAGCAACTTTCTTCCCTACTGTTTTAGTTTATATTATATAAAAATTTTACTTCTACTTGAATTCCTATATATATGGATTTCCATGTGTAGGACAAGAACAGACAAAGAGGCATACATATATTTAATTTTCTTCTATGATAGTTAACTCTTGTAGAGGATAAGGACAAAGAAACAAACACCTTTATATTTTTGTATGGGTACTCCTTGGATTCTTGTTAACTTTATATAAAGAATCAATAACTTGTAACCCCGCTATTCAGTGGAAACTTTAATCCATTTTCAAAGGAAACATATTTGAAAAACTTCACCATTTGAAAACATTGTCTGGAATCATTGACAAGCCTAGGTGGACCATAAAATGATGTTAGAATGCAATCAAAGAGACGCTTCATTACTCTAAGTTTAAAGATCACTTTTTTTTTATATTCCATAATCCTAATATAATTTAACATGTCCTATGGTCTTGTAAGGTGGCCCAATGATTTTTAGAAAGGATGGTAGTTGAATATTCCTTACTCTTTATACCCCTCCTTGACTGGAAAGGCGTCATATTTGGGGACAAATGGATGATTAGACAAGAAAGAAAGATCATATAGGACAACACACATTTAACACACATCTCCTTATAAAAAATACATTGCATGGAAACCTTTCATGGAGATACTACCATGTTACACTAGTGTCAATTTTAAATTGACAAATCTGACTTTGTCATTCCATATCATGCTATAAAGGGAATTTTTAGAAAAGAATTGCTCTCTTGCAGTGGGAACCAAATCAAACATGTTGGCTCTTCTTGCCTATATTTCGAGGTGAAGCTCACATGTCTTTGCGTTTTCCAGATAATGTACAATTGTATGATGCATCTCTTTATGGGTATGAATGAAATATAAGATGCATTTTTTTCAAAAAAAAAATTAAGTTATATCAAGAATAACATACAAAGGTTGGGTAGCCTATCGAGTTATAAACTAATATATATCCTATATCATACCCACAAAGAATTATCTAAAATAATTTGCTTGAATGTATATCTATCATCTACTATTAGCGTCTGTTGGGTTGTGTTCTAGAGGCAACTTGGGGTGTTTCTGGTGCCATATATGGTGATAAGGTTAGTCTCTCCTTGTTAAAAGAGCTGATAGATTGATTATATCTTATGTATTTGATATTAGTGTAAGTGATTAATGTACTATGAGTCAAAAAGGTATTGTCACCCTCTTCTAACATTAAATTTGATGGAAAAATTAAATGTAGGTGAGGTAGTGAATTTATTTTGAGTAACCTCTAACCAACGGGTTCCCATTTTTTTTAAATATCTTTTTTTTTTGTAGAAAAGGGGGGGAATTTGTATTAATAAAACCTCCAATATGGGAAACAATGCAAGTCATCGTCATT
Organism: Picea mariana; assembly: GCA_032191745.1. Taxonomy (NCBI): domain Eukaryota; kingdom Viridiplantae; phylum Streptophyta; class Pinopsida; order Pinales; family Pinaceae; genus Picea; species Picea mariana. The sequence continues at coordinate 28,466 of JASDQU010109013.1, read as the reverse complement.
CGTAAAATAGTTGAAGCTACAAAATCAGATGATTGGTATTTGAGGCATAGAGAACAAAAATATTTGAACTAGCCTGGATTCTTTCAACAACATGATTTAAAATATGATACTCAAATATAATTTTTTTTGAAATCAATTTATAAAAATGGTCTTATACCCCACATAGGCTCTACACGTGAAAACCCTTATTGTGTTTCTGGTTGTTCTACCTTGCTTTATCTCCATATTTTAAGTTTAAAGTATATTGTGGTTTCTGTAGGTTGGAAAAGTGAGCATGGAGTGGGCAGTTGAGAAAAGGAATAAAGTATTGGGAACTTTACCTCCTACCACAAAACATAGATGAATCGATGGCTTTGAAATTAACTATTTTTCTTGTGGTTGGAAAAGATGTAAAATTTCAAATATTTGGGGATTCCCTAGTGGTTATTAATTGGATGCAGGGACTCTTCTCTCTAGAAAACCTTTGTTTAAGGCCTAGTTTTTAGGATATCCAATCATTTATGGTTTTTTTTAAAGCAAAATTGTTTTCATCTTGTCATCAAGAAGAAAAATGAGCTGGAAGATAGGCAGTCCACAACTAGTTTTTCATTGAAGGTAGATCAATGACATATCTAGGAGATTGAGGATGAGACAATCCTAAAATTATGAGCATCCTTCCTTGCTATGGTTTCTCTCATGAGGAGTGATGTTTTCCTAGGATCTATTGTAGATTTTTTTGGCATATTGTTTTTATCTCTTTAATGGGTATATGATGGTTGTTATATGAATATTGTGCTCTCTTATGAGCTTAGTTGATGGTTGATCTAATTTTAAACCGTCTTTGGGACTTTTGGGGACATTTTTTTTTTACCTATGGAGATATTTACTAATGACTATATAGTGATGAGTTTTGGGACTCTATTATGATATTTCTTTTTGGGAGGGGTAATTCTAGTGGGATTACTATGTTTTATGAATTTGGGGATCCTAATGAAATAATTTTTACATGCTACTGAGCATATGAAGAATGCATTTTTATTTTTATTAATGAAATTATGTTTTTTTTTTCTAGGGAGATAAACATGTATACTCATAATCTAATAAATTTGATTGTTGAGCTTCCAATGGACATGACAATTTCAACATGTCGTGGAGATTCCTTCTAGTGACAGTTGACTTCCCAGCCAAATCGTCCTTTTTAGAGATAAAAAAAGATTAACTATTCTTTTATTACGATTGATTTTCTCTAAAAATGCTAATTTCACCCTTATAAAGGGTCCATCATATTTCTAGACCAATAATTAGTCTAAAACAACTACACTTAACAAATTGGCCCATAATGACAAAACTCAACCTCCATGAAGAGAAATAATCAACAATAAATGCACTTGTATTATTTAGAAGTGGAAAAGAAACAATTGTATGTAAATATGCTACCTCTGAAACTTTTCATCATCATCTAGTTGTCTGTTTTTTATTTTTCCTTTGGGCTCTTTGGGAACATGTTTTAGCTTTCTAGTCAACTATATATTCTAGAATGAACCACGTCTTGTACAGAGCCAACCTAAAAGCTTATATAATGTGTCGTAGGCCCTCCACTAGGGCTAAGAGACCCTTCATTGGCTTCCTAGTCATCCAAGTAGTTTGGGTGGTTCTTCTGAATTCCAACATAATATGGCATGCCTTTTTTTGGAAGTAGCATTGAAATGCATTATCTGAGGTTGAGGGTTTCACCTCATAACATGGACTTCCTTAAACTAGGGTGTTGGGTCTAAGGGTTAATTCTTATGAAAAAAAATTCATTAGACCTCCACCTGACCTCATCCCTTTTTGAGAGATGCCATTAGGGTGGGAAAAACTGAAGCAAGAATATAACCCTAGTGGATTGATTTGTACTCTGTTGATCTCACCAATTAGATAAGGATCTATTGGTATGACAAGCCTTTTCACTAAGTTTGATGGATTTCCTTTTCTGGAGCATCGTTCCATAGTCATACTATTTTTCATGCTCTATAACATTGTTGTTCATGACATTTTGACATAAAGATTTACTTTTTGCAATCAATAAAACTCCCATACCAAAACTTTTTATTTTATGCATTCCATGTAAACTTCACCAAAACTTCTTTTTCAAGGTTATTATCTTTTTCAAGACCTTCAAGTTGAAAATCATGAATATCAAATAAAGTCCAAATGCATGAAATATACACTATGGAAAATAAGATATATTTTAGTTGAACTCTAGCAAGTTTTATTTTGGTCTTACATATATAAACATGCAAGGAGCTAGGCCTTGCTTAAAAATCATATTAATGCAAGGCCCAATGTGGACATATTATTAACAATATCAAAATAATTTAGATTTTCTTAAGTTAAAGTTCGACATTGACATATTAGGATGCAATCTTGTCTGATAAAATTACAACACTCAAGAGAGATTTTGATACTATTGAAAGGGGATTCACTAGTGAATCCCCTTTTAGAAACACGCCTTGAGGGGATTCAATAGTAATACAAACCATGTCATATTTACAGATTTGGCCACTATTTTAAATTTCATTGAGGGAGCCCCCTCTGGTTGGAAAGGACAACTTCCATCCTAAAGTCTAGTTTGAAAAGGTTACATTTGGAATTTTCCCTCACAACTAGGAAAATTACTAAGTTATAACATAAGTGATTCTAAGGTAGTGCCAAATTTGGAGAATGCAAAGCACATTGTGTAGCATGAAGCATCCAACAGGGCAACTTTTCAATGAATATTCCCATGAAACAAGAATCATTGTTGATATTGAAAGTATTTCCAATATCTCTTGGTAGACATCCAGTACCAAAGAATGTGTTTTGTTGTCTTTGGACAACCAAAAACTAAGAAAAGAGCATCAATGAGCTTTCTCATATCCAAATGAGCTACAGATGGTAGACCCTACTAAATAATGAACCACACAAACACTTGTATTTTGTAACTGAGGGGAAGAGACCAAACACTATGCACCTAAAAATCCACATATCTTCGAGATTAGAGGTAGTCCATTGAACATTTGAGATTTTAGAGTTGTTTATTCTAGCTCTGGGAGCCAAGTAGAAACACACAAATAAAAGTGTTGCAGATCTAACATTGTCAAGGTTTGTATGGCCATGTGGGTCAATATTATGGAGGGACCTAGCAGTCGAAGTGTATCATTGCATAAATATACAAAAAATTGCAAATATACAAGATTATAGCAACTAGTTCCTAATTAGAAACCCTACATTCCTAAATCAAACCAAAAGAAACACATTAATCGTACCTGTGACTTTATTGAAGACCTATGAAAATATGAAATTGTAGTTTTCATTTTGAGTAGTATCCAAGTTATATCCACCATAGATTTATCATTCATGGCAACTTCTTATATACACATTCAAGCTCCAATAATGCTCCAATTAACCCAAAACCCTCTCATAAGAGATCTGATTCTCAATTAATAATAAACCCCCTTCTCTAGTCAACTCTACCCTATAAAATCCCCAAATAAACCTCATGGTATCCAATATTTCTCAGGCCCACAAACTAAAACCCCACCTCATGGGCTCCAATATTCCTCGGGTTAGCTACTAAAACCCCACCTCACGGGCTCCAATATTCCTCAAATGCACCTCATGGTCGGCTCCAAATATTCACCTCAGTCACAAATGAACCTCATTCATGAACCTCGGTCATAGAGGAAACACAAGTTCACCTCATTCATGCACCTCATTCATAGAGGACACGTAAATGCAAACGAAAAACAAAAATGAAAATGAAAAAAATAGTTGAAAAACTTCCAGGGGCTACACCCTCCACCTATGAGTCACGAGCAGTTCATCCAACACTGGTCCTCTTCCATTGCAACCCTAACCATGAACACATATTCACTGCACCACTACCTGCACACTCCCCACTCTCACAAACAACATCCCTCCTCACCGAATTACAACTAATCCCGACCATATTTTCCCACTCTGAGCCAGTCACGATATTTTCCCACTCCACACTAGTCTGCATATTCATGAATTGCAATGATTTTTACAAATGATATAAAATGTATTGAATTATGGTTTATCAATATGCATGTGTCCTGATGGGGTATTGTGAACATGGCATGGTACTTTGTGTCCAAATGGCAAAATAATGTATGTTTCCATGAGTGAACCTATCTCATGTCTCCCTGCAATATCATGTTATGTACCACTAGGCTAATTTATTAGCCTATGTTTAGGTTATAAAAAAATTTCTTAGCCTATGTTTTGGTTAAAAAAAAATTCTTAGCCTAAGTTTAATATTCGGATGTTGCAAGAAAGGCCCTCCCATTATGGAAGAATTAACAATGTATATTTTTAGTTGGTGTATAACACTCTTGAAAGAAACCTTTGGCTAAGAGGCCATGGGGGCATCTAATATTATGCCAAATTTACCTAGAACTTAATGCACATGGCCCCAACCACATGAAGATAGTTTCTTGTATAAGTGATATGTCTCACAAGGGGTGAAACGTGTTTTTATTAGCATATATTCATTATAGGCGACAAGGTGAGGAGGAAAAGGAATAAGTGAAAGAGGTTGTTCGTCTTTCATAATGTTTGGATGAAATTGCTAATACTAGGGTTAATTAATTTCATATCTTCTATTTAATATTATATACAACTTTTTGATATGCTTATTCCTGAGCACAATGTTTATAGTTATGGTTAAAAAATCACAATAGCTTCAATATTCTTTAGTCTGTAGGAATGTTTAGTCATTTTGATTTGTGTGACTAATATTTATTTAGTTGTGTTTTTTACCCAAAAATCAAATTAATCATTTATTTAGTCAATTTGTGCGTGTGACTAATTATTTTTTAACCGACAATCAAATTAGTCATTTATACTTGTGTTGAAAAATATTAGTAGAATTTAGTCATTTTTTGTTGTCGTCATTAAACGTTTTAGTCACATAGTCATTTATTTTGCAAATTCTACTAGTGAGGAGAGTGCCCCCGAAGTCTTGATATAAAAGTGATATATTCCATAGAAAATTGGGAGGGGATGCTGTGAATGAATTATGTTTCCCCAAACCCAAGGTCTTCGTCCCAAACCCCGATGGTACGAATCTACGCCATGAGAATAGATGAATTGGTGCCAAACATGGTAGAAATCATCTAATTATCTGTCATTGAGGTATACCGTTAACAGACACAAGGGGACCCACCAATGATGAAGATGGACCCCAAGGTACCTATTAAAATCTAGCGAGTGTGAGTAGATGAGTTGATTTTAAACACTCATATAATCAATCAATAACGAGTCAATGAGTAAAACCCACTATCAATCACAAGGAGACCTGCCACTGATGATTGCAAGCTCCAAGGTACTAGCTAGTTTCTATATCCCTCCCCTAGATAATGTGTTTAATTCGATAGGAAGATATCCATCGAAGGAGGGCTTGAATGTATCTCCCATCAATTGATGTGAAACAGACACCAAGAGATGATGTGAAGAGAGACTAGTATTAAGTACAATTAACAAAAGGATGGCCAACTCGGAAAGTTAAAAAAAAACCAGATGGATGACTCAGTTTTAAAATTCCCTTGAATATATAGCATGACACAATGGTGACTTGGAATAAAGACACAAGAGCTGGGCGAATATAGTGCAACAATGCAAGAGGCATTGGAACACTCTCCATGATGTTTGGAAGAGTAACTAGTTGGAGGAGTATCTCTAACTCATATTACTAGGATGACTTCTAGGAAATCTAAAAACCAACTGAATGATGAGGACTCAAACAAGTTCCATGTTTAAGGGTGAGTAGATTGACACTGCCATGCTCAAAATAGACCAATGGTGAAAAATTGCCACTCTTTTTTTATTTTTTTTCATATTTTTGGTCTCCTTCATGGTTTAATGAGAAAAAAATAATGACACAAGTATGCTTGGTATCCTTCATGGTTTAATGAGAAATAAAGAATTACGCAAGTAAGCTAGATGTTCGTTTCATAAATTTAGTCCCCCAAGCCCAAACACATTTAAAACAATACAAGGGGGAACTCTTCTAGCCCAAGTGGACTAGATTATTTATTTTTCATAAGTAGTCCATCTAGCCCAAAAAAGGGTTAAACTTATATTGAGTAAACATCATTTCAAACCTTTTAATAAGTGTGAAATAAAACAAGCTCATTTGGCAATCTTTTCATGTTTAGAGAGTCTGAAAATAGCTTAAAGGAGACTTGTTGAGAGAGAATGATTGGTTTAAAAACATGATCCTATGTTCCAAGTGCATGGAACCAAACTAAGAAATGAGGAATGCAAATGGTACCAACAAGTGAGTGCCACTTTTAACATCTTGTTCTCTCCTTGGGTAGGTGGATGCAAAATGAAGGCCAAATAATGCAGGAGGTGGATGGTCAAGGATACTTCATAGAGATAAGAAGGATATGGGAAAATAGTAGCGCAACGTAGGGAGGCATGAAACGATCAAAAAATACATAGGAAAACATTAAGCAACATAAAAAGGTTTTCATACACCCCCATGGGATGTGGCTGGAAAATAGATGAAGAGAGGAGAATGAGGCTCAATATTCAAGTCAGCATGGGAATAAAGGAGGGCACCCAAGCCTACGAGAAATGTAGCATGGGCACCAAAAAATAATATAGGTTATAACTAGGGCTCCCATGAAGGGTAGGAACTACTGAAACAATTATGACATCCAAAAGGAATGGCTAATGTCGAAATTGGTTGGGTTCGAACCTAAGGCATAATGCTGGAAGTATGGATGGTTAATATTGTGAAGAAGAATATGTAGGGAAAATCATATCCCTATATGAAAGTTTATAAATATACCTAAATTGTATTGGATGTCACCATTGTCATAAAAAAGTCTCTATAATCTTTTCAACACACTAGATTTCAGGGGTCAAAATGCATAGTTATATATCAAAAAAGAAAATATTTTTGGATTTTTTGGGTATGAGAAAGGAAAAAAAAAAAACTCACACCACACACCTATGTACAAGGCACTAGGAATTCTAATGATTTATGAAATATATATCCCATTGATAGGCTCAGGCCAAGGATCTTTTTCATAATCAATGAAATAATGAGCCAATGTTGGCATCATATGGATGACCATGTTCAGGCCATGACAAAAGGGATAGAATTTATGCATGCGAAGACACTCATTGTGAGTAATCTCGCAATATAGGGAAGCTCCTTGATGGCATCCATCAATATGTAAAGGGGGTCTGAAACGTGAACCTTTGATGGAAGGTGAAAAGATAATTCAGTGGCAAGTTCTAAAAAAGATAATCGAGGTGGAAAAGGATTAAGACTAAGGGTTTCATTGGATGCCCCAACAAATTCCCCGAGTCCCAAATCAAAGATCATCATGCTAACTCTCGTGGGTTCTAAATGAGGATAATATGATTGATGTAGAACCTCATCCCTTGTATTTTTTATGGAATCCATGACTTCTAGTATGGCCTCTTCCGAACGCAACACAATATATAGGAAATCATGTGACCTGAGAGAGTCAACAAACCATTCGAGAGGAGTAGGTGGATCACATTCGATATGAGGATGGAGGTGTTGATCAGTAATAGTGGATGTTAATGGGATTGTTGGATTGAAAATATCAATAGCAGTGAGTGGAATGGTTTCTCCTAGTGATTCAACATCCTTGGAATGAGGTACCACCCAAGGATCAACATACTTGAGAGATCTACTAGTAACTGAAGAAATCATATTACTTGGAGAAATATGTGCAGTTGAAGTGGTGGGAGAAGGGGGAATATACCCATAAGCAAAGTGTCTTTGAACATCCCTGCACTAATGATCAGAGAAGACTACATCATATCACCCACAAATGGTACATTAGACCATGCATTGGATCCAAGGTATGGGGTACAAAACACATGTTGATCAATGGTAATGATTTTCCATTCGTGAGGGAAGAATAGGACCCTAATTATCGAGGCGATAACAATGGTCATCTCATATAACCAAGCGCGCTCGAGTAATGGATTGTAATCAAGTGGTGCATCGAAAACCTTCACAATGATAAAGACAATCTTACCACCTAACTCGATGGGTAAGGTAGTGATTATTCCATGGGGTTGGAACATGTGTCCATCAAAGGATTTTAGAATTTGAGAATACGTATCAAGCTTAGGAGATCCAAGGGATTTCCAACAAGAAATAGACATGATGTAATTTGAGGCCCCCTACATCCACCATTGTCTAGTAGATGATTTTCCCCAATTATCTCACTATAATATTAAAGGCGGCCTAATGGGAGATCCTATGATTAACATGACTGGTCTCAAAGGTTATCAAACTCAAATTTAAGGGATCAATCCCTCTTATAGCAGAAAACAATTATTTTTGCTGCGTGGGGCAGCTTTGGAGGACTTCAAGCATCAACATGGCACAAGGTGCCCAGACCAAGTCTTCCACAATACTTTAGTTGTGGGCATCCTGTGTGTTGTGATTATGCATCATACGTCAAAGAAATCCCTTCAGGGGGTGAAGTGGTGCATCAATAAATGGCTTCTCTATCTAGAGAGGACCACCTAGATAGGATGAAGATGCTTCTTCTGGGGAAACATTCGAAGGCTCGGAAATGTCATAATTTGTATATCATGTCTCCAAATTGACCATGTGGTCACAAATGAAAATAAAAGAATTCAATGGAGACCTCTCATGTTGAGGGGTACCTATGATGCCCACTGGCGGAAGGGAGGGATTTGTGGAAACCATGTTTTGAGGTTGAGGGGGGAAAGGATGGGTTAAGACAAAAGGATGATAATGGGCTCGATGTTGTGCCAAAAATATATGGACTTCATCCTTTTGATTACATTGATGAGTGGGATGGTCCTCCCCAAAAAACGTGCAAGGAAACCAATATTTCCTCTTCTTCTTGGTGCCCCCTTACTGGGTATTCTGGGTGAGAGCATTCCCTTTCTCATAATTGGAATTTTTATTTTTGTTTCATTTCCTTTTTCCGTCAGCTTTCTAAGGATTCTTCATTTTCATGAATTGCACCAAATGCACCTCGTAGGTCTAAGAGGGAGCTACAATAGTTTGATCACTAGTCCTAGTAGTCTACATGTGTGATGTAATCAACATATGACCCATTTGGTCATCTAATTGGTTCATAGATGCATGGGAAGCCGAACCAACCACGCCATCAACATGATGTCTTGTGTTTGTCTTCTTTGGATTTGTGGATGGTCAAGGATCATTTGGAATGATATCATAAAGAGTACTTGACTATGAGTAGATCAATTCTAAGTGTTGGGAACACATGATAGCATGGGCGGCCCCGACCATAGCTACATCTCTAGCAATGGGTGGTAGGAGGGACTTAGTGAACCACTCTGTAAGGATTTTTTCTGGAACATGAGTCTTAATCATCCTACGTTGTCGACACCACTCATGAATATGATCAGAGATGTGGGTGGCATTGTCTTGACGTATAGAATTTAATGACTCAATTCCTATCTCATATTGGATGGGTAGTTGGTAATGCATTAATAATTCCATCACCATGTCATTGAATATTCTAAAGGAACCACATTTTAGTTCAATGTACCATTTGGTGGCTTCCTCAGTCATGGATCTGTGGAAAATTTACAGCCTCACACTATCATCCATCAACAAGTTGGATTAAAACCATAATTGTTATGTCATGATGTGTGTGGAGGGGTCCTCTCCTAGATTTCCATCAAACTTAGGAATGCATGAGGGTAATTTGGATGACATAGTCAGACATGAGGGGTCATGGGCTATAGGTTCATTCATTAACCATGAAAAATATGGTAAATCATGCATTGCGAGGAAAGGAAATGGTGAAAATGAATACTAGGAGGGAGGTGAAATCTCTGCTATCCCAGATGGACACTGCGGTCCCCCTATGTTGGTACTACTGGAGGGTTGGAGATCTCTTGATGAGTGAGTTCTGCTAGGATGGTGGCACCTCCAAGAGCATGACTTCTCCCAGAAAAAATTCTCCCAAGAGGGTTTCCTTCAGGGGGAAATTTGGACCCTCCAAGAAAGATGTTCCCAAAGCTAGTCCCAGGGAAGAAACCCCTAAGACCAGATGTGTAAAAAAAAGGAAAACCTCCCCATGTGAAACATTGGCACTAAGAGATGTACCCCAGGGAGTGGTCTGCTAACCCATGGAAATTTAAAACCTCCAGATGTACTACTTCCCCCAGAATGGCTAGGGACAACCAAAAAACCACTAGGCATACTCGATACAAATGGTACACCTGCACCTGATTTTGTCAGGTCACTCATCGGATTGGCGAAGGTGGAAGGAGTTCCATTTCCCATGCTAAAATCAAATCTCTTCCCCCCAGTGGAAGATAATTTGGAAGTGGACATGGATACATAAGGAATGGGCATAGGGACACTAGGTATACTAAAGGATGGAGATGATTCCACATCTAATGTCCCCTAGATCAAGGAACCAAACTGAAATGGTATGGATGATCTAGGTTTAATGGAGATAAGGGGTGGAAATGTGGACATTACTGGGATTCCCCCAAGAGAATTTTCCCTTTTCCCACTTAGGGATGGGATCATAGGCTCAACTACAGTAGATGAAACATTGATCCTAGACATGGTGGGAGGATGAACAAACAAAGGGAAAGGATCGTTGAAAATTTCCCTTACTTGGACAAGTAAAGGGGCATTTGACTCAGTTAAAGGTGGATTGAAATTTGGTGGAGGACATTCATCTACCACCTCTAATTCAACCAAACTAGTCTCTTCAAACTAAATATAAGACTCTTTGATGTCTTTGTCACTTATGCCACGTCTCTTTAGAGGTGGTTTCACCTCCATAATAGGATCACGTCCTCATAATCGATGGGACTGGAACGATAATTCAGACATGGTGAATAAGCTATGTTATTGCCAAACAAAAATCAAACTATGGCCGACCTAGAATCATAATCAAAGATCACACCCCTAATCAAATATGGGAAAATAGAAAGAAAACCAATTGTCTTAGGGGCC
>JASDQU010109012.1:23831-78713 GCA_032191745.1 Picea mariana | reverse complement strand
GTCAATTGATGAGTCTCAAGAGATCATATCCCCAATTGTAGATTATGTACATGCTCATACACCTGTGCACATCCCAGATGCACCTGTAGAAACCCTAGGGAGACATAAGCCTCCTGCTTTATCTCCTACTCTTGCTAAACCTCTGGATGGTTGTAAGCCTCTTTCTTCATCTCCTATGCTTGCAAAAGTCCCAGACTGATACCAGCCTCTAGATTTGCCTCCCATTCTCCATGACCTCCCTGTCAATTACATCAATAATCTGCCTAGGTTTGATGGAGAAAATGGGAAGATCACTGCTGAAAAGCATATTCAAAACCTTGAAGATTTCCTTGACCTTTATGAGGTTGAAGATGATGATGTCTGTATCAGGATGTTTGCCCTGTCTTTGCAAGGTAAAGTTAAAAATTGGTTTAGAAATCTGCCTGCTGCAAGCATCAGAAATTTTAATCAATTTATGCAAGTTTTCCTGGATAGATGGGTGGTCATGAGAAATGTTTTCCTCCTCTTAGAAGAGTATGACCACTTGAAAAGAAAGCCAGGGGAGACAATACATCAGTTTTCAGCCATATTCAGTAAGGTGTATCATGCAATACCTACTGATATAAGGCCACCCCCAGGATCAACTCACTTGCATTACCCAGATGCCTTCGATCCTGAGATGACATTTCAGTTAAGAGAAAGGAACACTACAAGCCTTGAAGAAATGTAGAACATTGCAATTGATGTGGAGACCAACTTGCTAATCAAGAGGTCAAAGTTAAAGGACAAAGAAATGGAGCAGCTGAAGTCATCAGAAGCTAAACTGGAGATTTTGGTCAGTTCCATGGAAAAAATGATGCAGAGGATCAATAGGAAAGATGAGCTTGCTGTCCAAAGACACCATGTTCCACTGATCTCAGAGAAAGAAAAGGTTATTGTTTCCAAACGTTTTGCTGCTCATCCTTGGTACCATGGTTTGGATAATAATTATTTCATGTATTCAATTCACAACACAGTCAGAGATGAAGCTCCATCTCAACTTGTAGAGGAACAACCAGCTGACATGATATGCATGTTCAATGGCATTTCATCCGTGGATGATTTACCCAAGTGTGACCAGTATGATGATGATCATGAAGCTGAAATAGAGGTTTTCTGTTCAACGAAACCAACAACATGTCATTGGTAGGAAGAAGATGATTTATGGTTCAGATATGACAATCAGCCCTTACACAACAGTCATGACAACGATAAGGAATGTGCAGAAAATGTCAAAGTAAGTGAAGACACTTTGCCCTTATGTTTCTCTTCTTTTCAATTTTTGAGAAGAAATTGTAGACGAGTTGGCATTGGTAAAGAGGGAGGATGTTCTGATCAACTAGGGGAAGATGTAAGTGCTAAGGTGGAGACTGTTGTAAACCCAAAATTGCAGCACTTTATCTACTCTGATTTTCCAATTCCAAATGAAAGCTTAAAGCCTGAGACAAACTGTGAGTTAATCCAAAATAACTCTGTACCATTGTGCTTTAATTCATTTCAAATTTTGAAGGAGACTCTTGGAAAAGAGTTGAAGGATAAATACATAAAAGGTCAGGAAATATCATTCGAATCAATGCAACAGTCTTGTCAGTGTTTTCAGGATCCAATAGCTGATCGGTTGGATGGCCTGTGGGGTCAAAATCATCCCCCATCATCCAGCTATGGGATAAAACGCTGCTATGATATGGATATATTAGGACAGTCATCTACAGGGGTGTGTTCAGCATAAGTCACATTACAAAGCCCATCAAAACAGTTGTAGCCATGTCAGGAAATGCACGAGGATGAAAATAACATAGTTACAGTACCAGAGCATCTCGCTTACTTAGAAGAATCCAAAAATCAAGGAACATGTCATTTCTACCTTGATCCTGTAGCCACCTATATGGAGAATTTTTTCACTGTAGAGCCTCAATCTATCTCTGGCAGTACTTTTGTTCATCAATATTATCGAGGTCTCTATGGTAAATATCAATCACTTTTTCAGCAGTGGCCTTTTCACTTTGCAGTTTTGAGTCGATGGGCAAAAGGTCAAGCTGCACTTTTCACTGTGCTAACAAGCAGTCAAATAGTCCTCTAGTCTCAAAAACTACTTGATTGGCTGCATTGGCATTATTGTATCATTTAGAACGATGAAATCGCCAGTAGTGTAGGGTAGGTAGCAGTTATGAATAAGCTCAACATTCCGAGCATCTTTTTTTCAGCAGTGTTTATTTTAATTTGGTTTCAGTTGCAAGATCAAAACATGTACAAGTTGCAGAATAAGGTTTTGGGACCAGCCCAAAGGATAAAGCACCGGTCTGCATGATTCACAGGTCTGTGGTTCTTGACACCTCCTGGAAGAAGCTTCCATCCCCAGGTGGAGCCTATGTTGGGGTCCTATAATTATAGGCCACTCGATTCTTCGACTGTTGATTTGGCGTTTCTCTCATGATGACGAAGTTTGGCTCGGTTGATCCCGTTTCCTCCCTCCATTCTTTTCACTCAATCCCCATCACCCTGCTGCATCCTTCATACACACTCCGCCCTCACTCCCTTGTCCTGTGGCCCCATTGACTACCTCTCGCCCGTCACCCATCCATGAATAATCAGACTTAGGATGAAAAAAAATAACCATAAAGGTAGTTAGATTAACTGATAATGTTAGTATAGTTAGTATAGGTTAAATTAATTAATAAACAACTAGTTAAATAATTAATTAATTATTAATTATTAATTAAGTAAAAATTTTAAGTTAGTAACTAGGTTAGTAATTAGGATTAGTTAAAAATTAAATAAAAAGAAAAATACAAAAACTATATAAAAAACATATATATTAAAACATTAAATAACATATAAAACAAATATATAATAAAACAAAATATTAAAAAGTTTAAAAACAAACAAAACAAAAATGTAAACATATTAAATACAAAAAAAACATTAAATAAAACAAATTAATAAACAAAACATGAAATAACACAATTTAAAAAAAAATAACAAAACGTAACACATAATATAAAAACATAAAATATAAAATACATAATATAATAAAAACAAAAAACATAATATGAAACTAACCTAAGTCTACCCTACCCCACTCACACCTACCACTCCTCATACGTCACACCCCACTACCACCCAAAAATTCTTCTCATATTCCATGCCTCACGCCCCTCCATCCATATCAATCATTTAAATCAACGCACCATAAATTTTCCGGACCCCCCCTCACCTTCCGGACTTTAACGAGAGGGGGGGGTTCGGAATCCCCATTAAACTCCATGCACTTTCCAATACATCGCATACAAATGAATCAAATCCACGGCCCATAAAAATTCCGGACCCCCCCTCACCATCCGGAATTTAACGAGAGGGGGGGGGGGTCCGGAATACCGCTTTTCACCAAAAAAACCACTTTTCCCATTTTTGCCTAATTTTTGCCTGTTTCATCATGTGTTCGTCCGAGGCAGTTTCTGGGCAAACGAAGACAGATTTTAAAAATACGAGAGAGGTTTTTTCTCAGCATGGGCTGAAGAACAAAAACCTCTTTCAGTTTTTTCAACGGAGCCATGAGCAGAGAGAATCGAAGCCATCTTCGAGGCCCATTTTTCTAGATTCTAAATTTTCAGTTACAGTCCCGATCTTGCAGGAGCTGTTACGGCCAGCTGGGGACGAATTTGGCGAAACCGAAGGAGATTTTTGTCCAGCACATGCCCATATACAATAAACTCTTTAATTTTTTGCCCAGGTGTCATCATTGAAGAGAAAATCATGTCTGCTCGGACCCCATTTTCGCAGAAAACCGGTCCGTCTTTCATGGCAGAAAGTTCCAAATTTTGTGGGAGTGGTGGCTATTTTTGGCCGAGGCGGTTAAAACGACTTCCAAAACTTATTGGGATGATCTATCCTATTTGTTCAGAGGATTTTAATGTAAAATGGTTTGACCTGTGAGGTTCCTGGCTGCACTGTGGGCTGTGTTTAGCAGAGAATTTTTCCTGTAACTTCAAATGATCTATCAGAAATGAGCATGTTGTTCACAAGATTCTTGTGTGTATTCATTGGTGATTTTTATTCTCTAAGTTGAATGTTTTTCTTGCTTTGTGATCATTTTGTTTTCTGGAACTAATCTTTAAGAGTAACGTAAAGTTGCAGGATTTATCTTTGATACCCTGTTTCCGATTCTAAAGATTTTAATGTTTATCTTCTGATGTCTTCAATTAAGAAATTCTTAACTGCTTTTTAGTTGAAGTTATATTTCTCATATTTTCTTCTGTCCATCATTTAAGCTACTAAAAGATCCATTGAGTATATTATCTCGCCCTGTGGAAGTCTTCTTTTCTCGTTTCTGGTTGTATTTTGTATTTATTTCAATACAGACCCCATTTTCCCAATGGCCCTCCTTGCTGTTCCAAACAACCATTTAAAAACCCCAACCCATGTTCTTCATAACTAGCCTGATACCTATTAAAACAAAGTTATATCAGACAGAGAGATCCCTCTCTGAGTCTTGGAGGGCTAGATCCAAGACTCGAAGCGGTTTTGATGTTGCCTCTGTGACTGCCTTACAACCTTGGGCAAATTATAGAGCGCTAATAGGTAGTACCTGCTATATTAAGTTATTAGAGAAACATTGACAAAATACACAGAGATATAGTTCTGAGCCACCAAAAATGCTGCCGTTTTACCAGAAACCAACATAGTTTGGAAAATTGTTTTACCCTCTGTCCTGCCTGAAGGAAACCAGGACAGATGGCCATAGGTCAAGTTTACATGTAGCAACAACATGATTAAACATAAAACAAACTAGCATAGGAGAACCTAGATACCCGGTGACCTGTCGCCCTTGCCTGTCTGCCACGTGGACCTGGCTAGGATGACGAATGGCTCTGCACAGAATG
The DNA here is from genome assembly GCA_032191745.1 of Picea mariana. Lineage (NCBI taxonomy): Eukaryota > Viridiplantae > Streptophyta > Pinopsida > Pinales > Pinaceae > Picea > Picea mariana. The sequence goes on along the minus strand of JASDQU010109012.1, from coordinate 73,815 downwards.
GACATTTCCTCTTTGCTGGAGCATTGGAGTACGCATCAAGAAGCAAGTCCAGACGCTGTCCCATGAGAAGGGCTCTATGCTCCTGGTCTTCCATGTGGCCTCGAAGTTCGAACACCAGAGCCAGATGCTCTGCATGGAGGAATGGACCATGCAAGTCATGATTACCCGCGTTGTCGAAGATTTTGTTCCCCACTTCCACGTTCATCCCAGCTCTGGCCTCGAACTCAGTCAGTCCTGCACCGACCGCTTCCTCCTTCATCCCTGGTCTGGTCTCGTCCACATTCCTTTCAGCACTAGCCTTGTCTCGATCCTCGCCCTCAATCGTTGCCTTCTTAGCATGGCTGGTGGGGCTATAGTTACCCGTCCACGGTATCTCTTCAATGATACACACAAAGAATTCATCTGCCGTCTCATATTTAGGACCGCTACCATCCTGTAAGTCCGGCGCCATGGCTTGGGGTTCCAGGGTGGTCACGAATTCCTCCAGGTATGGTGTTTCTTCAACATAGAAAGTTGGAAACTCGTCTGCGACACCTCCCTCCAGACTGCTTCCAGACTCAATTGCCATGGTAGGACTGCTACGCTCTGTCCCAGTCTCAGCAATAATGGCATGCAGAGCCAATTGGTCAGTGTGTGCCCTCTTCCAAAGAATGGAAGTCGCCATCGACAGAGCATGCTCCAGGTTCTTCCTCCTTTGCCTTTGCTCTTTGTGGGTGTACTAGGCCGAGCCACGGCGAGGCCTGCCTCACTTCCTGGTCATTGTTGCTGAGGGGTGGATAAAAATGCAGAGAGAATGCAGCGAAATGAAAGTGAGCCAAGATGATAAGGAACCAGAGCTGCACCAGAGCTCCCAACCGACGAGGAGGTCCAAAACAAGAGCGAACCAACTCTGTCCAGGCGCTCGAAATTTTGAATTACCAAATGACGGATTCACCTGGTTATCCATAAATCCTGTCATGTTGAGTGCGGTTTGAGCAAGAGCTTTCGCGCGAGGGAGGAGTCCCTCCTCCATATAGCGGCTGTAATGGCCGGCTACCATCGTAAATGCGGAGAGGATGGGTGGCGTCCATCAGCATTTATGCTATGGCTCGATGCTGAGTCATGTGGCAAGGCATTGCCACATGTCACCCCATCTGGGGCCAAACAAAATTATGTTTTTAATAACTCGTATTCTAAATGTTCTATGTTTTGGCTTTTTTCGGTCATTTTTTTGGGTGGATTTTGCGAGAATTCCGGTCTTAAATTGTTAAAACTATAAATTTAAGTGGTTGAATCTATATAATTCGAGCACCCCATGGGACGTTGAATACAGTCATAAATTGTTAAAACTATAAATTTAAGTGGTTAAATCTGTATCATCCGAGCACCCCATGAGACGTTGAATCCATTGATGCATTCACAAATGCAATTTAGATAACAGAAATGGGTGATTTCACCCAGGTTGATATCCTGAATCGACGATTTCACCTAGGTTGATATCTCGGATTCAAGTGAAAAATGCCAAAACTTAGAACTTTTATACAATGCCTTTTAGTAATCATTGCACTAAGAGTTGATGCTTTACACTCTAGTATGGGGCATAGATTGTCACATAAGGTTACATTAAAAAATAATAAAAAATAAAAAGGAATAATGAGAATATGGGGATTTGTTGTCACGTAAAAAAAATTAAACCAACATAGATCCATCTTAAACCAGGATTTATCAAATGCCCAGAGGGATCAAATTTCTTAAGGTGTAAACTTTTTTGTCATTTAATATGAAGGAATTAATACATGGAATTAAATGATAAAAAAATTTACACCTTAATAAATTTGATTCCTCTAGGTGCTTGATAGATCCGGGTTTAAGATAGATCTGGTTATTATCCTCACTCCAAAATCATGGTATTATCCTCACTCCTAAATAATAGGTGTTTTGGTTATCATCCTCACTCCAAAATCATGGTATTATCCCCACTTCTAAATAATGGGTGTTTAGTAGTCATGTAGCTTTACTAGTAAATGAGGATGGATATAAATCGTTTAAAGTTCACTAGATATTTTTGGTATCTAATCACTAAAATAATTTAGATTTGTATTCATTAATGCAATGTATGTATTCTTACATTTTAAGTGTTACTTAATGAAAGTTTGGTTATCTTTCCTATAAAATCCTACTTGAATGTATGTGTTATGAAAATTGTGTCTCATTAGATGATTGACATGCCATTCATTGTTCATGCTTAAGTTGTTAAGCATGCATATTGTGCAATACCATCATTTCCTTTATTCTCTCTACCTTGCTCTTGGCTAAAAAAACCAAATTTTACAATTAGTCATGGCAAACCTCATTTTGCAATTAGGCATGGCTTGTGGGCATAAAACATAATGACATTGGCAACTTTTAACTTGATTCTAATTGCAAATGCATGTGAGCATAATGGAAATTTTCAAGAGAAAACAACAAAAAATGAGAGAACTTGAGGCAACGAGGTTGTCTCTCTTTCTTTATGTTTACATATTTTATCTTTCTAAATATATCTAACATGTTGATTCATAGTTATTATATTGCATTGGAAATGTTATGTGTGTATATATGTTATATGTGATGATGTGGTTATTATTTGATAACATTAACTAGTCACATGGACATTTAATATGTAGCTCATGACATCATTGTTCTTTCAATAAACACTTAACTAGAGTCGGAAAAAAATCTAACGATTCTTGAGAATTTTAAAACTCTATCGAGCTAAAAATTTCTAACATGTATGATCTTGATTAAGTTTAAATATAAAAGTGGACAAAATGGATAATTCCACATAGCAAACTTTGGAATTGTGATGGAAAAATATGAGAATTGTGATATGTCCAGTCAATTTTGTGTATAATAAAACCTTCACTTCTATGTTCTCCAAATTTATCATTCCTTTGTTTCGATTCTATGCATCTTTATTTATCACACACTTTCACTTTCTTATTGATGTTTATAGAAATGCTATCATCTTTTTTATGATACTTTGCTTATCAAATATTTTGAGAATGCCCCTTAGAGCTCTATTTTCTCGTGCCTCATCCCAAGCCCAAAAATCGTGAGATGTATCCTTTGCAACTCTAAACGATTTGAGAAACATTTTTCATGTTTAGGTGAGATTTTTAAGCAAGTTATGGAAAAGGTAATAGAATTGTTGTTATCATTGGATCTATGCATTAGGGATTATGTTTTAACATCAACCCTCAAATACAATTTTGTATAGTTTGAGAGATAAAGTGAGCAATCAATCTCCTTAATAAGTATAATAAACTTGGTGGATTTGATCAACATTTTTCTTTAGCTCTTGTTTGTATGGATCTCATTAAACTCCAAATCATATACATCTTAGCCTAACTAATCAACCATGGATACAATCGTGTTAGATTTTCGTATTTGTAGAGGGTCAAAAAGCAAGTTAGACTCTCTTATAGGGTCTTATTGGATTTTGATAGAATTCTCAACCTTTGGCCAATACCTTAAAGCTTAGTACAATTTTGTCTTTCATGTTTCGATCTACAACTAACACACCAAATTTCTGCTCGCTGGAACTTTAAAGGGCATCAATTCCCATGATTAAGCATGTTTTGTGATATGTTCGGAATATAAATACAAGATGATGTTCTCACTTATCATATGAATACCATTAAAAAAATATCTTATATAAATGTCCAAAAAATGGTCATTGTGTGAAAGGATTTATGTTGTAATAAATTCCTCAAAATAATTGCATATGTTTTTATGAATATTTATTTATATGTATTTCATCAAAAAAGCCATATTTAAAATTACAAATACAAAATATATTTATTATTATTTGTTATTGAAAATATTGTTTATTTATTTAATTTAGTTAAATTTTAACATAATAAAAACTAGAAAGAGTAATATATAGTGTTTTTTTAATAAAATGTGTACTTAATTTATTAGTGTAATGGAAAGTATAATTATTTTTGAACTTTTTATATTAAACCAATTAAATAAAGAAATAATCATTAAATTTAAATTAAAACTAATTTTTCAAATTTAATATTATTTACATTTATTTTTTGTTTTATTTTAATTATTCAAATAACATAATCATATTATTATTATTATTTAAAATATTAAGTAAAAACATGGTGAAAAAGAACTTTATTTTATTTAATTTATTAAAGATAATGTCTTAAAAATATTACACAAACAAATAATCATCTAATTGAAATTAAAACTAATCCTTCACATTTGAATATTACTTATCGTTGTTTTTATTTTTTAATTATTATTCAAATAACACAATCTTATTGTTATTATTATTTAAAATATTAAGTGAAAACATGGCTGGAAGTTGAGTTTATTTAATTCACTAAAGTGTATGTTTTAACAAACTCGCTCTCCCAGTGATATAATACTTTTATTAAACTTTGATTAGGTTTTCTTTTATGGGTGTTGTCTAACTATTATATGTTTTAGTGTTTTTTGTTATAATTTGACGATATAAATTTGCATAAAATCATAATTTATTATTATTTAAATTGCATTTTTGAATGTAGAAATGGATTCATCGTGGTGAAAAATCCCTAGAGCATTCAAGTTATACAAAGTTAACCACTCAGATATGCAAATCCAACAATTTCTCGCCGAATTTTAAACAAATATCCCTAAAAAATATTTCTGAAAAAAAACCAAAATGTAAACCGTTAATTTCTCACACTAACCTTAATTTCTACAAAGCAACCATGTTGAAAGAAAAAAAATAATAGTTTTTTCTTTAATACATCAAAGGAAAAGAATTACATTAAAAATTAATCTAGTCTTTCTTTCTTAAATACATTTAATGGGTGTGAGACTCTTCGTTTTGTGATTGAGTGAATTGGAGATTGTCCGTTCAAGATTTTAGCATTTTAGAATAATGCCTTACATGGAATTTGTAAAAAATAATTAATTTGTAATTTAAAGTTATAAAAAATAATTAATTTGTAATTCAAAGTTTTGTGTTGATTGGTATTTAATTTTGGAGTATTGTTATAAAAATTAATTAATTTGTAATTCAAAGTTTTGTGTTGATTGGTATTTAATTTGGGAGTATTGTTATAAAAATTAATTAATTTGTAATTCAAAGTTTTGTGTTGATTGGTATTTAATTTTGGAGTATTAATTATGTTGAAGGGATTTTTAAGAGAGAGGCTAGTTTATAAATAACAAAAATTATTTATTTTTTTGGAGATTGCTTTATTTTAAGGCATTTTAAAGTGTGTTATTGAATGTATTAGCATTGCAATATTTATCGATGTATAGACAAATATTATTTATTCCTCAGAGATTGTATTTATTTTGAGGTTTATTTATTTTTGAAGATTGTATCTATTCCAAGGCATTTGAAATTTTATCGTTGAATGTATCGGCATCGCAACGTCTCATGATGTAACAACAAACATTATCCACCCCTTAGAGATTGTTATAGCAAGATTTGCCTCACCATTGCTATCTTGCACAGAGGGCCTTTTTCCATTTCCCTATGCAGACTCTTCATCCCTTTTTGATGGATCTAGAGCTAAAAATACATATTTTTCCACATGTACACGCCCTATCTAATATACAACATGTGTATACGCGGGCTTCTCCACTACAACCTGCGTACATCGGGATTTGTGCCAGAAAATACAAAAATGGAGTCAGGTTTCCATGTCACGACAGAAGATCTATGATCCTTGGCCTTCCATATACTGGAAATGTTCCGACTCGGCCCTTCGGTTGCATTTTGAAGGCTATAAGAGCACAATTCCGAGCTATGGAAAAGAGGAGAAAGCATTCAACTTTAAGAGCAAAGTTACTCTGGAGAAATTACTTCATATTGAGTCTGCATCCCTTTGTTCCTCAAGTCTGAACACAGTGTTCATCCCCCAAGATCTTTCCCTATTGTTGAGAGAACCTCATTGTCTCCCTTCTATGAGCTTGCCTTTGGTGGAGTATTGAAGTGGTGGAGGCCTAGTTGGAAGGAACCTGGTATCTTGGTTTCAAACCGTGCCGACACGGAAGTCTGTAATGTTGTCACTTCTGATGATCATTTATTAATAGAAATACTCCTTTCTCGTCCAATTGATATCGTGCAAATATATGATTATTATCCATGGGCATGTTTGTTATGTTTATTAATGGATTACACTATCTAATGTGCTAACCCCTTTATATTATCACTATATACTTGCTATGTTTGTTTGTTGAGAACTTGTTGCAGGTATAAAGCTTTGGGTCGAAGTGCTCAACGGTGGAACATCATCGAACGTTGGATCGAGGTAGGCCTCTTTCTCATCTTGCACATTAGTTTGTATAACATATGTTGGAATTGAGTTGATTTCTGCAGTCATACTTGTCTTTTGTGGTTTACCCTTGGCCATAGAGAGTTTTTCCCTCGTAACAGAGATTGCAATCATCTCAAGGTTGCGATAATCTTGATATTGGTGTAATCTCTAGGGGACGGATAATGTTTGACTATGCACCGTTAGATGTTGCAGTGTCGATACATCCAATAACACAACTTAAAATGCTTTGGGAAGGGGGCAATCTCTAAAGAGCAAATAATGTTTGTTGTCTACAAACCATCGTCACCCAAATTTGTCCTCTCATACCTCTTGTATTTGGAAACGAGTCATTTATATAAATGTCAATAACCTCATGGATCTCAACGGTGGGTAAATGACAAAGCCAACATACAAGTGCACAAAGGAAAATAACTTATCAATTATGCATTGGAAGTTTGAATAAGCAGCCGAGACAAGTTTCTCCAAGCTCTGTTACAAGGCCTTCACAATATCTTCACTGCCAAACCAATCCTTGGTGCTTGTTCGCAACTCATCCAATCTTCTCTTTAGAAACATGGTATGGTAATTGAAACATGGCCTGGTAATTGGAGTTGTTGCATTTTTTCTACTCATTCTCTTTGAAATCAAATTTCTTTCTTAGCTTCCAATGCTTGTCCTATAACACCTCGATTTGTTTTTGAAAGTCATTTGCAACACCATTGCTACATTCTTTTCATCCACACTCCTCTTCCTCTATTATTTTGAAAACATGGCATGAAAAAAGGAAAGCCACTCTCAAATTATCTTTGATTGCGGTGAGATACAAATACATTATATTGAGTATGGAACCCACCATCTTGCATGTTCCCTGAGCATAAGCATAACAAGAGATTTTACTTTCGATAAGATAGTGAAGTCGAATTCATTCCAATGAAAATGGAAGGTGACTTTATATGTGGAAAGTGGACGAATATTTGTAATCCATGGATACTTCTTTTACTAATGATTAAACCATATAAAATGTATATGACTAGAAAATAATAATCATAGTATTGTTCATTTTCATTTTAGCATGAAAAGAACAATTATATATGAAAAAGAAATATGATAATAACTTTTATGAATGTAAAATGTGTTGGTCACACCAACCACACTAAGGGGGTGAATTAGTGTGTGTATTTTTACAATTTTTCTTGTTTCAAGTTAGCAATTATTTCAAAACATAATTTTACACATTAAGAACAATCAATTCATAAGCACAATGAACACAAGAGATACCATATGTCTGTATGATTTTTTGTATTATTTTATATATGTGACTACAGTCACGGGGGTTTTCCCAGTACTAACTGTTTTTTATCAGCACCAACTGAAGTAAGGAGCACCAACTCCTAGGAGAGCACCAACTCTTAAGAGAGCACCAACTCTCAAGCAAGACTCGGCTTGCTGATAGAATGCAATCTATCTAATAAGAGTTCATCTAGTAGTACAACCAACTCAAATACCAATCATCCATTTATCGAATCTGCTCCAGCTCATGATCAGAGATCTACAACAAATGTTCATCACTAGACTTCATCTTCTTTTCTAAAATTCACACCTTCTTCACTTCATCTTCTCTCTAAAATTCACACCTTGCTGTGTCATAGGATCACCATACCAGAAATCACTGACCTCAAGTGCAGATCCACTCATTCACCCACTTCCACACTTCCTCAAATGAACCAAACATAGTTGTATTTATACTCGTTCATGCTCAACTCTAATTTAGTTTTAGGGCCGACTTGTGCCACAAGTTACAACTAACTTGTCCATTTACAACAACTTTGGGACCACCATTGATCATCATTCTGGGTATTCAACTTTAAACACGACATACCACCTATCACTGGAAAGGCCACGATGAGTTCTAACCTTCATATGCTTTTAACAACCATCTAACCTATTTTCATAAATTGATCACAGGTATGGATCGATTTCCTTTGTCTCTGCGAATATTGCAAAAATCGAATTCTGTAGAGGCGCTTCCTTCAAATGATTTACATGTGCCCATCTTCGCAAAACCACAGGCTTATTAAGTTAAGAAATGTTCGCAGTGCCTCATGGTTTATGCGTTCGTAACCCATGACTGGGGGCTGGAACCTAGCCCTCTGATACTTTAGCCTTTGGGCGATTTCTCTCTCATCCAATCTTCTGTAGTTTCAACTTCCCAAAGTGGTTACCTCTCACAAGGATTGATGCAATGGTTAGTATGAATCCTAGAACCAAACCAATGATCTAGCTTCAATCCTTACCTATCCTTCCATCGCTCAATCCAATGACTTTGACTTAATCAAAGATTGATATGGACGACCACTATTTACTTCGGGACTTTGGGGGTTCAGAGGTCCGGGTAATTGTTGTTCCAATTTCCACCGAAGTAGGTTAGCGCCGAAGTGGTCAACATGGGAGTGATTACGTCATCTTTACACTATGTTTCGATCTAATGGTCATGTGATAATCTAGAGGATATTAGATCAACAGTTAACATTGAATTCAACCTTCAACACTTTGAGTAGTTTTTGGTTTCCCCCAAAGGACAAACTCTCAGAGTGACGTAACTTGCTGATGTCACTGCTCACTTGGCACTGGCCAGTTGATGCCATGTGTCACTTAGATTTGTGATGTACATGTACCTACAATGCCAACTGGACCTTGACACTTGTCACCATTTAATTGTGCCACGTGTCCTTGCTGACGTGGTATTTACTGACGCGGATTGCTTGATGTGTCACATGTCCTCCTCTTGGATCTAGCGGTTGTAGGTTCATTTGAATCCTTGATCCAATGAATCTGATCAGTTCTAGATCAATGGTCTAGATTCATTTCAGCCTTCAGGACTTTGGGGTATTCGCTCCCACTTCCCAATTCTCCCAAAATGAGATTCCCCGATTAAACCTCGAGTAACTTGACTTCATATAACGATCCATATTTGGCGCGAGAAGGTTAACATGATCCAACGGTTGTCAGGATTTCGATTATTCGGGATCTCGTGAATCCTTCATCCAATGACTATGATATGTTCTAGATCAATGGCCTAGATTCATTTCGACCTTCGAGACTTTGGGTTATTCGCTCCCACTTCCCAATTATCCCGAAGTGAGATTCCCCGATTAAACCTTGAGTAACTTGACTTCATCTAACAATCCATCTTTGACGCTAAAAGATTAACACAATCCAATGGTTGTCGGGACTTTGGCTATTCGGGATCTCGTGAATCCTTGATCCAATGACTATGATCAGTTCTAGATCAATCTTCTAGATTCATTTTGGCCTTTGGGACTTTGGGTTATTCGTTCCCATTTCCCAATTCTCCCGAAGTGAGATTCCCTGATTAAACCTCGAGTAACTTGACTTCATCTAACGATCCATCTTTAACGTGAAAATCTTAACACGATCCAACGATTGTCAGGATTTGGTTGTTCATGACTCCGGGGGGTTCTGGGGTAGTGGAATTGATGCTAACCATAGATCTATTGGCAGGTGATGATCGACGGTTGGTGCCTATTTCAGAACTGAAACTTGCGCGATCGTTAACTCCAACCCTTGCATCCCGCAATGGTTCCTCGTCATTGATCTGACCTTACTGAGATCCGACGGTCAAGACTTAATCAGATGTTGATATAAAGGTCCTCCTTTGTAACTCCCATATCTGACGGTCCTGGTTTGTCTCGAAATCTACATCAGTGGACATGATTCTCCTTCAATTCTTTTCTAGTTTTACTGTGGGGATTTCAATCTTGATCGCGTTTCTACAATGCGCTTTCCCTTTTGAGCTTTTTGGTAGATTCCTTTGCATGTTGTTTATAACAACTCATCATCACTATAATGCACTTTCCCTTATGAGATTTTTGGTTTTGTACTTGGATTCTAATTGATTGAGATCATTGATCTGTTGGGAAATCGATCTTGATGGTGTTTCTACATTGCAATGATCTCGTGAAATCTAATACACTGCCTCTCCTAAGGTTTAGGCAGATTCATCTACATGTTGTTCATAACAACTCATAATCACATCATAATGACATCGACTGTTGACATCAATGAAAATATGTCCAACTTTGCACGTATTGTTTTTATAAATATTGTAAAATAAAAATTTAAAATCTATCATTGGATGGGGTGCCATTTGTCGAGCATGCAATTAAGTCTCAAGGAAGGTGGTGGTTGAGGCTGTCTCTTCATTTTTTTGTCCCCACACATCGAGGATACTGGTGAATCTAGAGAGGATCAATCAGTTGGATGAGAGGTAGTGGAGGACATGAGCATAATGGTTCTCACACTACGTAGAGTTATGCAGGTTTTCATGGAAACACAAGGCTTCAAAAATTTTGTACTCCAAGCTCTTGCTAGCATGATGGCTTTCAGAAGTTTAAGTCTGGAGAAAGGAGGGCCTTCAACCTTCACTATTCTCAGTCTATGTTATCTACTTGATCTCTAGTGTATGTTGGATACAAATGAAAGTTCTGTCTTTGTTTCTATTTGGCTTTCCTCACTTCCCTCCCCTCACACTCCTATGGCTCCCTGAGGAGTTCGCTCCAAGAAATCCCCTACCCATCAAACACATGTGGCTAAGGCTGATGTGGAGGTCGCAGATTTCTACCATCATTTTGTCCCACCAGAGGATCATGCCACTATCCCAACTCTTGAGGAAGAAGTAAGAATGGTTCAGACTTACAAGGAGGATGAGGAAGTGGAAGAACAAGTGGGTGGCATAATTCTTGACCTAGTCTGCACCAGAACCAAGAATTCAAAATTCTTCAGAACCCTGGAACTTTATTGGCACACCAAGACCATGGTTGCATTAGGCATGCTTCCAAAGGACTAGGATTTCTGATAGCGCAAGTAGAGGATGGAGTCACTCGAGGAGAAGAACAACTTTCTCATGACCATGGTTTCCTAGCTCGCCAAACGTCGTGGAGGATCTTTCTCACTCCCTTCGAGTGGTCGTATGCATACTGTGTCTTCTTTGGTTGCAGGAGCTATGACCAGTTCTGGCCTGGTGGCTCCTCAAGTGCCTCATTATGATGGTTAATTTGATATATGTTTTTTATAGTCAGGCTCTATCTAAGTCTTTTGTAACTCATAATTTTAGTTTTCTCTTCTTTGCTTATCTAGTTAGTTGGTCATCCAGACTATTAGTTTGTCAGCTATTACAAAACTTTTCAACTGTTAAGTTTAACTTTAAAACTTGGTCTGGTTTCCCTCCATGGGTAGGCATACAGTCATGGTTCCTTTTAGTTTTTTTTGTTAGCTTGACTATCTTTTGGAACCTGGAGTATAACATACAACTATGTATATTTTGTTAATATTTGAATAGAAATCCTTTCAAAAAAAAATAAAAAATTAAAATCTACATTGGTTAAGGAATCATGAAATTTTTATAATTTAATAAACTTTGAAAATTATTTTCGATTATTTATAAAATTTATTATGTTAAATATATGTTAAATTAAATATGATTATTTAAAAATTTAGAGCATATTAATTTTTTTAACTAATTAAATTACACAAGAAAGTAGTTAGACTACATTGTAAGCCTGAAAGAGGATCTAATAATGAGTTCACATGGAAGATATGAAGAGGTTTAACCCTTTGGAAGTGTGGCTCCATTAAAATCCTACAAAAATGGAAAGGTTCGATACATTTTAAACCCTAGACTAAGACCTTCATCAAGAATTTCATACATCCTTGATCAATGGTAAATTGAACCCTTGATTGAGGATATTTGGATTCATCTTAATTTCTTGATTGACGACTAACTAAACACTTAATCAAGGATATGTTGGCTTAATCTTAACTCATCGATCAAGGGATTCAACTCAATCAACCCTTGATTGAGGGTCTACTATGACTTACACAACAAGCACGATGATTAAAAGCTTGCTTAAACTCTACTACACAACAAAATACATGGAAAATTATGTAACCTATTGATCTCCACTAGTTATGTGAGGTCTACACCCTATGAATAATTTATTGAAACGTAACCTACCTTTCTACCAATTGTGTGAGGTTTGCACCCTTTGACCTCTGATGAAGATGTAGAAACACATGGATGAGGATGAGTTGGCAGGGAAAATTTCATGATATTATAGCTATAAATTCCTTATTGCAGTTCGTGGTTTAGCAATTCATCTTCTTTTCTTCACTGAGTAGACATTGGACAGAGTCAAGCAATATCCACCAAGAAAAAATTATGTCTAGAACCTTGATGTGAGAGGGAGGGCAAGTGGAACCATGCACATTTGTAAGGTTTCAGGGAAGGAACCTATCACATCAAGATTCCATGCAAGTATTCTATATGGTGCTTGTTTCTTTTCCTCTATAAAAGGCTTCGATTTTCTTCTACTTAGGGGAATACCCAAACAAATACTCAACAATCTTGACTCTCATGGTGCATACAAATTCACATGAAACTTCAATTCTATCACTACAAACTCAATAGATAATGTTAAAAAAGTTAAGGTCAAGAAGAATGACATGCATACACATGGGCATCATGATTCAAACACTGGCATGTTGGGTAACATGTTATGTTACATATGGATGATGGCAATTATCTTAGTCCTCTTCTTGTGATTTTTTATGGTAAACTAAGAGTTCAAAGACCATGTCTCTGGTCAAAGGGTCAAAACTGATATCCTATGGATTTCTTTTGTGGCTATTAGAACCCAATTGTCAACTAAGATCCACAATCTCACTTGAAGAATTTTTTTCTGATTGCAAGAGACTTGGATGACGAATTAAGAACCATGCATTGTTGGTTTTTTAGATTTCATTGAATTTTGATCATCACACTCTACAAGTCACAAGACCATAAGAATGGGGAAAATCCATGAGAAAAAAGAATTTAACACAAAAAATGGGTATAGTAGCAAAGAATACAAACAAAAAAATATAAGAATTGAGAAAAAAAACTTACAATGATTTCCGCTATGATGCAATGATGTCTCAAGACCTTGACCTAAAAAACTAGTGTTCTAGTGACAACAAGCATAGTACAAATCTGCATTATAAGCAACGATAATGTAATAAACATGGGATTTTTTCCTTGCCACAGTCATGTATCTTCTAATAATCTCTTGTGCCTCTATAAAAGTGTTTTCAAGTTATGCACATGTTGAAATACCTACGTCAAAACATCGTTGCAAATTAAGCTACAATCCTCACATCAAGTTGCACATTTCAGTAAAACTCTGTTATCCTTTCCGACATGTTGTGGCAAATCTTAATGGGACATCAAGGGCTCCACGAACATAATTACGTATGTCATTTTTTTCAAATCAATGAAAACAATAATAATTATCATCATCATCATCATCAACTATACATGGCTACACATATCCATTGTAATAAATTTGATGAGATCATATAATATCAATCAAATTATGAACAACAATGAGAAGGATTGAGACAAAGTGGAAGACCTAAGCTATTTGGTGACTAGATATAACATTGACAGTTGTAGCCAGGAAATTAATTAATTATATTAGATAGTAGGCCAAATGGAAGCAACAATGTCTCCATGTTCTTCAATCTTTGAAGATGAATGGTGCTATATTTGAAAGCAAGTCCCTCATTATGACAATAATTGCATATGGATTTGTTCTTCTTGGGGGATTTTGAGTTCCATGTTTGAACCTACTTGTGCTCATGCTTATAAGAGTTCTAGGTTGTCTTTGGATGGACTTGATCTTAAAGGATTGCGTCTTCCATATTCCTCAATGGGCTTGATGCTAGATAAAATTAGCAAAAATGATATGACCCCAAGGGGGGCATATATGGGGTTAAATTTATATGCAATAGAGGTTGGCCTAATATATGGTCCACATGTGTAATATGTGAAAATATGTATATATAGAGCTCCATATAATCATTATTGAGACATGAACAAATGATTTGGATATATGAATGTGTTGGAATTATTTGGACGAGTTTCTCCTATTCTACATGGAGTTATTTTTCATCTCTATTATCTATTTTGGAGTTGTGCTCAACATTCACATTTTGTGTACAATAGATGTACTTTGATTTATTATGCTATTTTGAAATTTTGATACGTAATAAAATACTTCCTCAAGAGGAGTTGTGTACCCTCCATGAAAAGTAGGATACTATAGAATATAAGAGCAAATGATTTGAATGTTGAAGAGAAATTGTTTAGAACAATACTTACATTTTTTAAATCTATGTTCGCCTTCACCCCTATGTAATGATGTTAGCATTTAGGGTCTTAAAATTCACAATATAGTCAACACTTTCAAAGTCATCCACCTTGAGACAAGAAAGCTCGATTTTAACTACATAGATCTAAGTTGTGCTCATAGTTCTAGAGAGTTTATTAAAGGTATCCCAAATTTCCTTTGCACTTTTATTGTTCATGGTATGATGAATCAAATTTAGCTCAACATTTAGGGTAATTAACTTGAAGTATTCATCATTTTTCAAATATATGAGATATGAGGTCATAAATGTTATCACCAACTAGAAGTAGGTTGTCCACATACATCCATAAACCCATACTTCAAAGAAAGAGCAATGATTTGGTTTGCATAATCATGATAATTAGCCTCATTCAATCAGACAATAAGCCATTTTGAATCCATTACATTAAAAAAATATATCTTTGTAATGTCTTCAAAAACATCACCTTGAGAGGCCCAAGAAAGGAGAGGTACCTTCAACTTCTGAAAAACAAATCTATAACGAAATAGGGGACTGTGTTCACTATAAAGGAGTGTTTTAAAACCCTAGAAAAACCTCTAGAAAGAAGTCTTGACCTTAAAACCACTTCTAAATTGAGTGGGTGAGATTTTCCCATACTCTGAAGTACCATGTTGAGATTCACAAGTGTAAGCAAAAGAATTGAACAAACCAAAACCAATCCAAATTATAAAATGGAGAAAAAAAGAAACAACAACGGGGAAACCTAGAATGGCACAACTCTAGAGATGTAATTAAACCTTAGCACAAGTGCATAGAGAAAGAAATCCAAGCACACAATATATCAAACAAAGAATAAGAGAGCACCATGCTTTGTGGTGTCCTTTGGCTAAACCACTTTTATGTGAATGAATGATCACAATGTGTAAAAATACAAATAAGAGTTGTGTATTTAAACACAACTTAATAGGTATAGAACTTTCCTTAAGAGAAATCATTGAACCTACTTTGAGTTTACTAGATTAGCCTTAAGCTAATATAAATTACAACTATTATTAGTCGTGACCAACTATGATTATTACACCCTTAATTTCCATAATATGTCCAGTAAGTAGAATATTATTTAAGGTCACATTCACGAAATCAATATAATTTTTCTCTAACACTTTCAAGCTTGTAGAACAAGATTTTTGTCTTCTTCATGTTTGATCAGAGTCCAAGGATGATGAAGGCGCTCTAAAATCAAGAACCGGGAAATCACCCTGAAATCCTAATTTTCTAATTTATTATTTTAGAACACTTAAAATCTTATGGAGTAAGAGTTTTGTCTATTCAATATTCACTTGGTCTCCAAGGATGACGGTACTTAAACTAAGAATCTAAAACTTGAATGTAGATTTATCATATTTACTCATGGGGATTTCTGGGTGGTTATTGACATTGAGAATAATTATATATTGTATTGGATCACATAAAGATATTGCTAGTCTTATATTGAAATGCTAAATAATAGTGAGGTTTGGATTTTCCTTGCACCTCATGCATTAGCTGAAAACTAAATTCAAATTTTCCACCTAGTGGTGCTAGAATACTCTTCTTCTCCCCACTCCCTCCTAGTTACATTTCAAAATTGAGTACATAATTTTACTAGTGCATATAGAATGTTTTCATATAAACTAAAGGAAGCCTAGACTAGGCTTTTAAGCTCTGTACTTAAATTTCATCAACTAAAAGAAATAGAATAAATCATGTCTCATAGGTGGAAATGCTTTATCCATTTGCAATCTTTAGTGGTTATAAAGCTTGTAAGTAACATCAATGTATTTGTCTTGAAGATGATCTTTTATATATTAAATTTCAAAAAATAATAAATGTCAAAAAGATGGATAATTTTATCATTAATTAATTTACCTTTTTTTTTTTTTCTTTCCAAAAATCACTTGTCAATTTCCATTCTTTCCAAAAATAATTAACCCGATTATATAGGATATGATTATTTTAGTTAAAATTCATCAATTTTTTCTTAAATGGTCAGAACATTTTTCTGCAGAGGTGGCAGGGTATCATTACTAAAATGGACAACCACCATACATTTAAGTTGGAGAATACGAGAATGTGAGGTCATATCAAATCTCGCTGGAAGGATTAAGGATTTTAGAAGGTCATAGATGTAAGGGTCATCTAAAGCAACTACATATTTGGGATAAAAAATTGCAAAATTAGGTCCATTAGAGAGAGGAGTCTGAAACCCACCAATCAAATCATTAAAGAATCGATTGTGACGTATATCAATAACACAACAAAGGGAAGAGACCAGAAGGTATGGTCAAACTAAAGGATTCAATCCAAATTTTATAGCTCCAAAATGGACATATAAGTCACCTTCTTTTTTATCCCAATCAATTAAGCTTTTGTTGAGCAGATTGATATGGATCAGGTCCTTATCAGAATTAAAAGGGATGTTTACCGAATGCACTTTGATAAAAGAGCGAGAAACATAGTGCCACCATTTAATCTTATAAACATGCCGGGGTTTTATAAGAGGTAACTCCCAATGTTCATAAGAGCTGGGTTCTGGAATAGAAATAAGGATTATGTCGAAAGATATAGAAGTGTCCAAAGATGATATTCATCTATTTCTTAAAGAAGTAAAATAAGATGTATTATCTATTTATTTAGAATTTCGGTGAGACCTTTCTCTACAAAAAACCTACAATGAGGACCTTTTTCTGATGCTTAATCACATGTGAACATGAGAAAATAATCATTAAGCATTGCATATTAACATGAGAAAATTGTCATAATCATGTGCATATATGTAATTTAATCTCTACTTAATCAAGAAAGAATGAAAACAAAACTCACGCATACAACTTGAGACTGATGTGTTAATGGAGTTCACCAGACTCTGTTGGCTACATCTTTGGATCTGCTTGGAATATGAATCACTTTATTTCCTTCTATAGCAGGGCTGAAACCTTCTCATATAATCGGGTAGATGCTCCTTACATGGCTAAGACTGAAAGCATCCCTCTCTTACACAAAGAACATAAGGCTCTCACATAAGTGACATTTCTTCAGACACCAGAAGGACTACATTCCTCTCAATGCAAAAGATCTCTCTCTCTGAGAGGCCTCGAGGGGCTTCCCCCACAATGCTTACATAAGAAATTTACATAGTTTCCCTCTCTCCATAATTCAAGGAGACAAGATCCACAATTTCAGGATCTAATAACAACTCAAGGACAAAAATGAGAAAACATCTCAACCAACCTTAACTTCCCCTCGAGACTAGGAAACCACTTGTGATAAAATGAGGAAGAATCCCAAACCAACTCATGAGACTCCCAACTTCCCCTTAATATTAGTAAAATAAATTGTGAGGTAGGATTCTCACATAAAAATAATTTCCCCTTAAAACTAGGAAACTAATTTGTGAGATGGATTCTCACAACTAATTTTAATTTCCTTTTTTACAAATTAAATGAAAAATACATGAGCACATTATGCTAAAAAAATATTAAGCATTTTTACAATATGAAGCATTAAACATTCCTTTTAAAATTTGTCACCTATCATCAATCATCATTTTAATGATCTTCTCCATGGTGTGAAAAGTAATGAATCCTTGTGTAGAGATCCTTCTGGATCATACATCCCCACAAAAATCACTTTTGTTCCTCCAAAAGTATAGAGAGAAAATGTAGCTTGAATCTCCGCAACCACCTTCTAGGAAGAGTCTTACACTCCATGATGCAATTCCCCACTGCTCGATCTGCATAAAAAATGCCTCTGACAGTCCACACCCTTCTTCTCCTTCACCTTTGTACCTCAGAATGAGGATGTTAATAATGACACTTGCATTAATGAAAATCTATAGCCGATTCCTTGATCTGCATAACACATTTCTTTGAAAGGACACACCCTTCTTTTCGTTCACTTTCATACCTCGGAATGAGGATGTCAATGCCAACACTTGCATCAATGCAAATATGTAGTTTATTCCTTGATTTGCATAACAAATGTCTCTAAAAGGCCGCACCTTCTTTTCCTTCACCTTTGTACCTCATAATGAGGATGTTGATGCTGACACTTGCATCAATGCCAATCTACAGCTGATTCCTTGATATGTATAACAAATGTCTCAAAAAGGTTGCACCCTACAAGTGAGCATACCTTATTTCGGGCATTTGATATCGATCCTTCTTCACGCTTGATCGCTCTTTGACTGCAAGTCTCCTCCCAAGGCTGAACTACATTCACACAAGACAAACAAAGAACTCCACATGCATTTGATATATAGATTAATGGGTTAGAGATTCAATCAACATGTATGCAATAAACCATGAAAACCTCATATGGTGGGATGGGAAAAGTACTTCTTTATTATTAACTTCAACAAATCAACTTACAATGGTGAAGCCGACCACTGCTCCACGAACCTGGTCTTGGGCTCCTCTTCAACTTTCCTCCAACTTCTTTGCTCTATATTTCTCTTTGCACAAGGAAGGCTAAAGGTTGGGACAAAGGGAATGCACAATTGGGTATAGTTTCTTTACTATGATTCTCCTCTTTTCAAATGGGACCCCTAACCCTTATTTTAAAGGCTAGAAGAAGCTAGTTATTGGGTCGAGTGACTGGCCATGCATGGCTGAAAGGTTTAGTTGACTTACCCAAAGCTATCTATTCCGTCAACAAATTTCCTTTTTCTTTGCTTTTGTAGATACACGTGGGCTGTTTTGGGTCAGCTAGCATGTACACGCATGCAGTAATGGAGCAGGGCGCGTGGGCCTTTATAAAAGGGGTTTTTAAGAAGAGTTGTTCAAAAATGTTTTGGCAAAGAAGGAATCTGAGATGGCCTGATGCCAGGTAAGCATGTCAGGTGCAAATTAGGGTTATAACATTTACCTTTATAATTCAGAATGAGGATGTCGATGCCAACACTTGCATCAATGAAAATCTGTAGCTGGAAGTACATGATCACAATTTTACAAATTTTAGAGCAATACCATACTTGCCAAGAGTTTATAAAAAACTCATGGACAAGTTTACAATGATTTCCAAAATAGGCCTAGGCTAAATAATGCCTCTCACTCAATAATGGATATAAGACCCATTACAATTGATAAGTCATCTGACTATGAGATTGCATACACAATTGCTTGAGTCGAGTCTCTGCCATCCTAAGAGCCATATCTAACCTATACACCTCCATATCCCTGACCGTCAATATTGTACCTAGAGTAGCCAAGTCTGTACCATACCATCTGAGTGCCTCCTAAAGGGTAATAGGTCTATCCTCATATGTGCCATCAGGTCATCTGACCCTCTAAAGAACTATAACTCCTCTCACTTTAGAAGGATCTATGAACTCCAATATCTAAATGTCCACTACTGGTATACCAATGGCCTGCTACAGAGACTGTACAACTAGCTGATCTGATGTCATATCATATAGCTGCTATAACTGATCTTGCTCATCCTGCAGTCTATCTCTCTCCTGGATCAATGTGTTTCCCAAAACAGGCCTAGGAAAAACAACGCCTCTCACTCAATAGTGGATAAAAGACCCATTACAATGTTGCCAAGCCTAGGAAAAATAATGCCTCACTCAATAGTGGCTACAAGTGTAGAAATTTTAATACAAATTATGTATTTCCTGGATTCTCCTGATCTAACAATTATATGCCACTATTAAATACATAATCACTTCTACTAATATTCCGCGGAAATTAAAACACGATCGCCAATTTCAATATCAAGAAGAAAGATCAATCACACATAACACAAGTGTTCTTCCGGGAAAGCATAAAGCTAAAAACCCCACTATCATATATTATGTATATCATGGATCATGAAACAATCTCATACAAAACTCTAATCCAAGAGCTCTTAGTACAATACAATCGTCTCACACTATCATGCAAAAATCAACAAATACACGTGCCAATTCTCTGCCTCTAGACAACCTGCCTCTTCTACACAATCCCTACAATGAAAACCTGTAAATGAATTCGAATTCCTCTTGCCTAGGCTGTGCATTGCTCATTGGCACATCCACTGTGTGTGTGATTGCATCAGTGCACTTGACTGAAATCACAATTGATAGCCAAACTGTCCCTTTCACCTGTTATCTCAACTGGGTCTCCACTGGATTCGACATGCATGTAGTTAACAGTGGTAAATCTTCAGTTGCATGTGAGATCATTGATTCTGAATTAATTAATAATTAATTCACTGAACTCTCACTAGTGTAAGTTCATTTACAACTAGTACAACTGAGCTTAACTCACTTAACTGAGTTAAACTACTTTACAGCTCACATAACTACACTTATAATTCTGTTACAACTCAAAATAACTCAGTTATAACTAATTTGATTTTTTTGACCCACCAGTCAACCTTTTAACTCGAATTTCCTATAGTTAACTGATTTTCCATTTCAGTTAATTATTTCAAGTAATTACGAGATAATAGATTAATATTTATTGTCCAATTTATTTAAGGGAAAAATAAATTAGACACACATTTCTTGTTGAATTTTCAACACTCCCTCTCAACAAGAAAGGGATTATCCTTCACCCCAATCCTGTCTCTATGGTATTCGAATTTGCTCATGGTGAGCGCCTTCGTCAGAATGTCTGCATCATGATCTTCTGTAGGAAATTACTGAAGCAACATGATCTTCCACTACACATAATCTCTGAGATGATGATACCGGATATCTATATGCTTAGATCTATCATGAAACACAAGATTAATCAAGAGTTTAATGCCACTCAGATTATCACAATAAATCACTGTCGGATCTAAATGAGAACCAAACAAGCCAACCAAGATCTTTCTCATCCAGATAGCCTCACATGCAGCTTGACTCACTGCCATGTATTCCGCTTCCGCTAAACTGAGTGCCACATATCTCTGTTTCCTGCTGTACCAAGAAAGAATTGTAGATCTGATACTAAAGATCCCCCCTGATGTGCTCTTTCTATCTGTTGGGCTGCCCACCCAATCTGCATCCGTGAAGCCATGCAACTTCACCTCATCCGTCTATCTGTACCATAATCCATACTCAGATGTGCCTCTCAGGTATCTGAGGACATGCTTTCCCGCCTTCCAAAAGAGATTGGTAGGCTTAACTATCACTTAACTCAGTTGGTTAACCACATAGCAAATGTTAGGTCTCGTGTTCACTAAATACATTAGCGAACCCACTAACTGTCGATAGACAGTAGCATCCACTACCTCTCCAGAAGTAGCATCCTCTTTCCTCCAGTTTCCTGGAAGAGGAGTATCCATGGGTTTGTATCCCTCCATGTGAAACTTACCTAGTATCTCCCTTGCATACTTGCCTTGAGACACAAAAATTTCACCATCTCACTGCCATATTTCCAATCCAAGGAAATAATGAAGAAGGCCCAAATCCTTCATCTCGAACTCCTTTGCAAGGTTCTCCTTGCATGAGTGTATCAGCTGCTCATCACCAGTAAGTATTAAATCATCAACATAAAGAAAAATGATTAAAATCTTACCCTTGTAGATCCATCTCGAACCTACAACTGATTTGTCGACCGGTCTTGGGACAATTTCCCATGCACTATTTTTGACAATGGAGTCATACTCCTCCACCATTGGATCTACCCATGTGGGTTCCTGCACTGCTTCCTGAAAGGAAGATGGTTTAGTCACAATACATTTTCTCATGAGAGCCATGTATCCAGTAAATCAACCAAGAGACTATCTCTGTCTGTGCTGTGAAGTAGGGGCTTCAACATTCTATGCAACATCTAGTCTCAATATATCAGCTTCAGTGGTGCACTTTATGCCATTTATGATGGATGGGTCTACATGAGTGGCTTCCTCCACTCCATGAACCTCCTCATGTGGCTGATCCACATCTTGAGACTCATATTTGGGAACCAACAGTTCCTCCTCCGCATGCAAGTCTAGCTCCCTCTCAAGCGACAACCACATGGATTTCCCCTCATCGAATTTTATATCCCGTCGCATAACCATCATCTTACTGTTAGGAAAATACACATGATAATTATGGGGTGTTTCTTTGTACCCCAAAAATATCCCAACTTCAACAGTCGACTCCAGCTTCTTCCTGACATCCTTGGTCACATGCACATAAACAGATGAGCCAAAAATCTTAAAATGAGAAACATCAGGTTTCTTACCAATGAAAGCTTATTTAGGTGTACTCATGCCATGTACTCTATGAGGACAACGATTTTGCACATAAACCGTAGTATTACATGCTTCCACCCACAAATGTATTGGTAGGCCCTGATCATGAAACATCACTCGTGCTGCACCCACGATCACTCTGTTCTTCCTCTCCATGACCCCATTTTGTTGTGGGTTATGAGGCGCTATGAGTTCTCTTCGAATTCCTTCTTTGTTGCAGAAGTATTTGAATTCATTAGAGATGTATTCTCCACCATTATCACTCCTGAGAGCCTTCACTTGCTTCCTCGACTCTTTCTCCACCAATGCTTTAAACTCACAAAAATTTGAGAATGTTTGATCCTTCTTATGCATGAAGAAGATCCAACATTTACGAGAAAATTCATCAACAAAAATAACATAATACCTATGTTTTGTTGTTGAAGCAACTAAGAATGGTCCACACACGTCTGTGAGAATTCTCTCCAGGATCACCGAAGCACAGTTCTCCTTTTCATGAAAGGTGGACTTTACATACTTCCCCATGGTGCAACCCTTGCACTGATCCAACTGAATAAGTGTTCCCAGTGGAAGTCCAGTAGATATTTGCTACATGATCTTCAAGGCTCCATGATGAATATGGCCCAATCTCCTGTGCCATAATTCGCCCTCATCCCAACTCACCCCTTTTTCTGCCTTGCCCATCATGGAAGCGCAATCATCTACCTTTAACATGTAGACATTCTTAACTCTAATCCCTATCCTCTTGACTTGAACCAATGTTTTATGTCACATAAAATATTTTCCACCATTGAAAACAATGTCATAGCCTCTGTCCTCCAACATTGCGACTGAGACCAGGTTTTTCTTTAGACCTGGAACATGCATAACATTTTTCAATTGAAATGGTTTACCTGACTCCCTTTGAAATGTAATGGTACCAATTCTAGTCGCACTATATCATCCATCGTCACCCATCTCTATATGAATTTTGAGATCTCTCTCCTCCAAGTCACTGAAAAACTCCTTATCTCTCGTCATGTGGAAGGAAGCGCCACTATCCAAATACCACAATGATCCCGATGCACTTGATGCCATGCATGAAATAAAAGAGAAGGCAAGTTCAAATTGTGAGGCAAGGGACTCACTAGTTGCAACTCCAACAACCTTCTTGTTCTTCTCCTTCCGCGAATAGTTAGTAGCGAGATGCCCATGTTCGTGACAGTGAAAACACTTCACTTTGGACAAATCTAGATTCTTGACTTTAGAATCGGATTTTGAATGGAATTTCTTCCCCTTCCCTTTCCTTGCCTTAGCATCCAAGGCACAATCCTCTTCATCATCATGCTTTGATGAAGATCCATCTCTGGTGTTTCGCCTGAACTCCTCCTCCACTAGATCTGACCATAGTAATTCCCAATCTGGCAATTTTTCCCTTCCATTGATAGAGTCTTGATAACTGTGGCAAATCTTGGGAAGTCCTAGGAGAGCCAATCTCACCAAATCATCATTAACGACTGTGATTCCCACACACCCCATCTCATCCTGACATTGGACAAACTTCTTGAGATATTTTGGAATGGAGTCGCCCTTCTCCATCTTGATCTTCCGAGTTTATCTTTGAGTGCCAATTTCCTGTGGTCGCTGCTGTTTTGGAATATATCCATAAAAGTATTCCACATTGCATGTGGTGTGACTTTCCCATGGAGTCTTTAGACAATGTGGTCTCGTAATCCTCCAACATAATCCTCCTCGCCTTTGCCACTTTCTTTTTCCATGCATCAAGATTTGCAACGTCTGCAACATTTGGCTTAGGAACATCTTTGTCAATGAATTCCTTCAAGCCATTGTCTTTGAGTACTGCCTCCATCCTGTCCTTCCAAGAAAAGTAGTTCGAGCTTCCTTCTAGTGCATACTCTAACCTCAAGCCATTGAAATCCATTTCGATCTTGAATTAGCTGTAGCACCAAGAAAGTCTTTCTGCAAATTCGAATTCTATCCAATCACAAACTCAGCTTTTGCAATCTTTTGCGCTCTGATACCATGTAGAAATTTTAATACAAATTATGTATTCCATGGATTCTTTGGATCTAACAATATATGCCACTATTAAATACATAATCACTTATACTAATATTCTGCAAAAATTAAAACACGATCGCCAATTGCAATATCAAGAAGAAAGATCAATCACACATAACACAGGTGTTTTTCCGGGAAAGCATAAAGATAAAAAACCCACTATAATATATTATGTATATCATGGATCATGAAACAATCTCATACAAAACTCTAATCGAAGATCTCTCAGTACAATACAATCATCTCACACTGTCATGCAAAAATCAGCAAATACATGTGCTAATTCTCTGCCTCCAGACAACCTGCCTCCTCTACGCAATCCCTGCATTGAAAACCTGCAAATGAATTCGAATGCCTCTTGCCTAGGCTGTGCATTGCTCATGGGAACATCCACTGTGTGTGTGGTTGCATCAATGCACTTGACTAAAATCACAACTGATAGCCAAACTGTCCCTTTCACCTGTTATCTCAACTGGGTCTCCACTAGATCTGACATGCATGTAGTTAACAATGGTAAATCTTTAGTTGCATGTGAGATCACTGATTGTGAATTAATTAATGATTAATTCACTGAACTCTCACTAGTGTAAGTTTAGTTACAACTAGTACAACTAATCTTAACTCACTTAATTGAGTTAAACTACTTTACAACTCACATAACTACACTTATAATTCTGTTACAACTCCAAATCACTCAGTTATAACTAATTCAAATTTCTTGTCCCACCAGTCAACCTTTTAACTGGAATTTCCTATAGTTAACTGATTTTCCATTTCAGTTAATTATTTCAAGTAATTATGAGATAATAGATTAATATTCATTGTCCAATTTATTTAAGGGAAAAATAAATTAGACACACATTTCTTGTTGACTTTTCAACAACAAGACCCATTACAATGTTTCCAACAAGGCTTACAAGGTTTAGGCATAGAAAAAAATGCCTCTCACTCTGTTGGCCCTTGACCAAGTTTTGGAGATCCTTGGTCAATATTGACCTATTTTGGGACTTCAACAGGCTGTCGAAGGTGGAGCGCAAGTCGAAGCGGAGATCACAATATCTCAACCCCTTATTTAGGGATTTTTGGGTTTTGGGCTTATGTAACAGGTATGGGAATGTTGGCCCATGGGTTTACCCATGCTTAGGCCTCTTTTGTAAAGTATAAATAGATATCTAGGTGATGTAAGAAACACACGAGACCTAAGTGATGTTGTGCTAAGTGCAAGTGATAGTTGGAAGTGCTTTGTGCATACTTTGTGAGACTTTCAAAGCTAAGTGCAAGTGACCATAAGAGACTATGTAAAGGCTTTGTGCTATAACCTAGCTCGGGAAAGGAGGGTCTAGTGGAGTGCACACAAATCTCCTATCCTATGCGGAGTAGGATCTTGTGGCTCTGTGCATGTAGATGATTGATAGAAGATAATAAAGAGAAGAAGAGTTGGTGGACGTAGCCCCAGGTCGAGGGTGAACCACGTATATCCTGTGTTATGGTTGCTTTGTGCATTATGGTTGTTTTATTGTTCATATGATTAATGCCTAGTGCAATAATGTATGCTTAGATAGATATGATATGATAGCTTAGAGCCTAGTGATATGAATGAATGTTAGATCTGATTTGTTTCCTTATGCTAAGTGCTTATATGTAGTAGATATGAGTGAGTACTGCGCTGCTCTATAATTAGGGTTTTACCTACAAAGTAAATACTATTTGAATACTGATGAATGGTGTCTGCTAAGTGCTTTATTAGAGTATTGTAATCACAGATCTATGTCCCGGCTAGGTTTCAAACATCTGAGTCCTGCAACCACCCCTACCTCTACCTCGGGTGAGACTTCATCTGCTTCATAGGTGTTTCCGAAAGGGTCGGTAGTTAGGGTTTTATTGGTGCGTTGTTGAATCATTGAACCCTGGGTTTGCCCCTTTGTGCCAACAAATGGTTCCATTGTTGGGACCTGAAACTGTGATTGGTGAGAACTGAGGAAAAGAGAAAGCTTTGTGCGTAGATCTGTTGCCCTAGTGCGCAGTACTCTACTTGAATTACAAAGCTATGTTCTAAGAAGAGACATTTGATCTGAGGAAAAGAGGTAAGATCTGAATGCTTTGTGCTTTGAAAAGGTAATAATAGTGAAAATTTTGATTGAAAAAATAAGATCTGAAAGTTGGGTGCTCTGAAAGAGGTAAGAACAATGAAAATTTTTAAGATCTAAAAACTTTGTGTTCTGTTGAATGTAAGATCAGTGAAAATTTTTGTTCCAAAAGTATGGATCTAGGTATGTTTGATAAATTTTGTCCTAGTCTAAAAACTAGGGCACTGTTAGAAGAAAGAAGGTTTGATATGAGTAGATCTGATAAAAGATATGTTATTCCTATGCATAGAAAGAATGTTTGGACTAACAAATGGATGCAGGATCATAGGAAGAAATTTTTATAGGTTAGTTACTATGAACCTAGTGTGCAGTACAGGAAAAGTTGGGGATCATTTAAGAGAAAGAGAGGATTAACTGTTTGTTACAGTTGTAGAAGACCAAGCCATCTTGCTAAGGATTTCCCTGATAGAATACCTAGTTTTCTTTGTTGTAAAGCTATGGACCATGAAGTTTTGGATTGCCCTAGAATGATTGCTAAGGTTGAAAGAATGAATACGAGACCAAAAAACCCCGAGGAAGGCCAAGAAACTAAGACCATGGTAGAACCCCAAAAAGAATCAAAGATTGTATTATGACAAATGAAATAAACCCTAAATGCTCACATAAATATCAACTTATCAGAGATATTCAAAGAGAAGGAATGCATAGAAACGAGAATAGGAGACTTCGACATAGACTATGTTCTGGATGAGGAAACACAGGTGAATGTCATGACAGAAAGAAACTGGGAAATTTTAGGAAAGCCTGTTATGATTCCTTCATTGGGAATAATAGTATTATTTAGAGGAAAGTTGATAACCCTATGTGGAAGACTTACTTGGATATCTATGAGTGCTCATGGAACTTCGATAGAGGAAGAATTTGAGGTTGTTAAATTTATTGAGAACAACACCCCATTTGCTATGTTACTAAGAAAACCATGGATTGAGAAAGATCAGACCCGAAGAAACGAAAAGGAAGCTCTAGAACAAAAAAAGAAAGAATTAAAAGACTTCATGACTAGGAGGATAACGCACTTGATCGAAGAACAGGAGAACATCTTGAAGCTGTTCAGAAACAAAAACTTGGATGTCAAAGTTGAAAGAACCCAGGAAGACTTGAAGCATCTGTCTGTACATGAGAGTAGAGCACCTACCCCAGACAACGAATAAGTATTACACTATAGCCCTATGAAAGAATCTCAACATCGTGAAGTTACTATGCCAAAAGGAGATAAGAATCAGAATGAAAAGAGGAATACTGAGACACAGATCACAGGAAAAAGGATAGAAAGCTCAGTAAGAAGAGAGAAAAGCTAGAAAAGATGCGGGAGTGGACTTCGCAGAAGGAAGGTTTGAAAAAATGGAACTTCGTCGGGATATCAGAACAACGCAAAGTGGCACTTTACCATGGCTGAGCGATATGACCATTGGAGGCATTACGACCATTAGGATGATGCCCCCAAATGGTTAGAACAACAATTATGACGAAAAAGATCCCCATCGGGCCATTGAGACCGCACCATACCGGACATAAATGCATTGATGAAGGCTTCCTGTCCATTGGGGAGATCTGTTACACTGCTGTCTACTTATTCCATCAATTTTTACACCGAGAACACTTTCACAAAGTGTATCCGAGCTAATGAAGAGAACTCATTGTTTTCACGCTATGTTTACTAAGATTTCGCCCCCTATTCTATTACATTGAACGGTTGTTCATCGACTTGAGTATATGATATCGAGTGTGTATGTCAGACGTACTCAATTCAATCAAAAAGTTCGTAGAATAAGTCCTCATCGATCTAATGGCCGAAAAAGTAATGTCCACAGGGATTCAAGATTCATCAATGAGAGGAGTGCAAGCCTCTCTGTCGAGTCCTCGCGGATCTAGACCATCCCAAGCTGCAGCCGAGAAAAGAACTAAGAATCGAGATGACTTGGTGAATGCGAAGTTGATCCCGTCTATCATGCCCAACTACATCACGCTCCTGTCCGGTGTGGTGAGTCATGATAGTGTCCCAAGGGACTTCGATTACACTCTCGTTACTGCGTACCTCCCGAAAGGGATATGTGCAGTTCGAACGCAGTTGGATAAGATCATGGAATTAAAATTCAGCGACTTCAACCTAGGGGATCACAAGAACCACAACATGCTTGCCCCTCATAGGTACTTGACTAGGATGAAGGGTAATAACTCGAGGATAATCCCTCAACCATGGACTATGAACCTCACACAGTCCACTATCTTGAACGTGATGAAGATACCACATTTTGGAATGCACCAGGAAGTTAACGCGTACATTAAGCTCCTGCTGTCATGCTACCATGGTGGTTATCTATGGCTAGACAGACGCATTACCATTGACCTGACACTGATCCATAGGATCACCAAATTGAGCATGCAGGAACTTGACCCGCAAGACTTCTACCCAGGGAAGGCTACAGACCGCACGCTGGCACAGAGGATTAAAGATACATATGGCGATGTAGAAAAGGGGACGCGAGGCTACAAGGTAGCCTCCATATAGAATGGCATAGTGCGCTTAGCCTGCCATCTAATCGTAGGAAAGATAGTGCAAAAGAACAAACCCGCGTAGGTCACAGGGTTCGTTGTTGACCTCACTGGAAAATGCATAGAAGGACTACAAATGAATTGGGAAAAGTACTTAGTCAACCAATTAGAATTAGAGTACCAGGAAGATTAGGATCAGGGCTATGAGTTACATTTTAGCTGGCTGCTGATCCTTATCGTGTTTACTGCTTGGGAGATGCCAGAAGGTACGAGCTTCCCTGACATTAAGTCATTCGAGCCACTCATTGCAAAGTTCACCATGCTCTGGTATTCGAGCGATAAGGGAAAACAATGGCAGTCGAACACGGTATTCCATACCTACTATCTACAGTTGAAGAGGGCCATTGAAGTTGTCCCTCGTATGACGCCAAACACCCTACATCGGTTCAGGCCCCTTATGAAGTTCCATGCAGATCATCATTTTATTTATATCACTGTGCGGGCAGACGAGAGTAAAGAAGAACTTCAATCATACTATAATCTCACAGAGGAGGACCTAGAAGAGATAACTAAGGACTGGCCTACAGAGCTTCTTATCCCTGTTGACCCTACAGCATTGTCTGACCTTGAACTAATCGAAATCCTGAAGGTCACTCGTAAAGAACATGACACACCTAGGACAAGAAGAAGGAAGAAGATAGAAGAGGTACATAACCTGAGCAATGCATCAAAAGAAACTACTTCATAATCAACTGGAGGAGGAGGTAACAACGAAGTAGATAAAGAAGAGAAGAATGGGAAAGAAGATCAACAGAAGCAAGGAAAAGTAACACCGCCTAGGGATCCCATTGATGAGACTAATCCATCTAAGAAAAGAAAGGTTTCTCCCATGAAACCTATCTTGCAGAATAAATCCAAAGATAGTAAGACTAAGTTGCAGACTGTTCTCACGCTCAATGAATTTGACTTCATCATCGCAGTTGTATCATATGCCTCGCAAGACATTTTGCAAAACAGTGAAGCCAAACAAGAATCTATGTATGATATAATTGAGACAGAACTAAGAGGCGTACAACATGCCCTTCATTCCAGCCGCGCAGTGTCCACTATGCCCCCACCATCAGAAGAACCGGAGTTGGGGGATGATCTTGCCCAACTCCGCAGAATAGCCGATGCGACCGAAGCTCACCTTCGTCATGCACAAGAAGAAAAGGAACATGCCACAGTGGCCCTGAAGCAAGCACAAGAGGAGATGATAGAGGAACGTCGAGTTGCACAACAGGAGAAGGATGACCTCCAAATAAATTTTGAAGAGGAGAAAGCACAAATCTGGCATGAGAAGGAACAACTGCTCCTAGAGCAGGTTGGAGTAAAAGAAGCAGTTAGCAGAGCACTTCACTCTATGAAAAGATTAGAGCAAAAGGAGGAAGACCCAATGGAACATCAAGTAGCATAGCTTACTGAATCCATCCAATAGCTTCAACAAAGAATCACAGATCTCAAGCTATAGACAGTTCCAAACACTCCACAGAACGTGCGGGATCAAAGAGAGGCAACTACTTGGAGCGCAGTTGAGAGAATCAAGACTTTCACCATGTAATATAAACAACTCAGTGATCGCAACACGCAGAATTATGAACGACTTACTGAGGATCCTGAACTAAAGACACTGGAGTCCCAACTCTAGGAGGCAAAGCAACAAGAAACAACCATACAGGCATAGTTGAATCTCTTGTCTACAGTTGAGAGAATGAAAATATCCTAGGAACAACACACTGTTCAACAATAAGTCCACACAGTATAGAGAAAAGTCATTGAAGTGACTCAGAGGCTCCATCCGGTCCAAGATGCAGCTTGACAACTATTTTAGGAGATTGAAGGAAAAGGAGAAGAAATATAACAATTAGGCACTACAGTTGAGCAATGCTTGGAAGGACTTGTGAAAGAGGTAGTTCTTCAGGAGTTCGTCGAGCATGAGGCCTTGGCGCAGCAGCAGGTCGAAGTAGCTCGAGGATTTTGAGGTAGAATTAACTAGAGCAGAGTGACTTGGGACGAGTCATAGGCGAGTGTTGGGAGTATGTTGGCCCTTGACCAAGTTTTGGAGATCCTTGGTCAGGATTGACCTTTTTTGGGACTTCAATAGGCTGTCGAAGGTGGAGCGCAAGTTGAAGTGGAGATCACGGGATCTCAGCCCCTTATTTAGGTATTTTTGGGTTTTGGGCTTATGTAACAGGTATTGGAATGTCGACCCATGGGTTTACCCATGATTAATCCTCTTTTGTAAAGTATAAATAGATATCTAGGCGATGTAAGAAACACACAAGACCTAAGTGATGTTGTGCTAAGTGCAAGTGATAGTTGGAAGTGCTTTGTGCATATTGTGTGAGACTTGAAAATCTAAGTGCAAGTGATTGTGTAAAGGCTTTGTGCTGTAACCTAGCTCGTGGAAGGAGGGTCTAGCGGAGTGTGCATAGATCTCCTGTCCTATGCAGAGTAGGATCTTGTGGCTCTGTGCATGTAGATGATTGAGAAACGATAATAAAGAGAAGAAGAGTTGGTGGATGTAGCCCCAGGTCAGGGATGAACCATATATATCCTGTGTTATGGCTGCTTTGTGCATTATGGTTGTTTTATTGTTCATATGATTAATGCCTAGTACAATAATGTATGCTTAGATATATATGATATGATATCTTAGAGCTTAGTGATATGAATGAATGTTAGATCTGATCTGTTTCCTTATGATAAGTGCTTATATGTGGTAGATCTGAGTGAGTACTGTGCTTCTCTGTAATTAGGCTTTTACCTGCGCAGTAAATACTATTTGAATACTGATGAACGATGCCTTCTAAGTGCTTTATTAGAGTATTGTAATCACATATCTATGTCCCAAATAGGTTGTAGACATATGAGTCCTGCAACCACCCCTGCCTCTACCTTGGGTGAGACTTCATCTGCTTCGTAGGTGTTGTCGAAAGGGCCGGTAGTTAGGGTTTTGTTGGTGCACTGTTGAAGCATTGAACCCTGGGTCTTCCCTCTATGCCAACACACTCTTATCATCACTTTAAGGGTGGATACAATCCTTGGCAACATAAACTTTAAAATTATAGTGCAAAAAGTGCACTAGTGGTAGACTCTATGGTATCCAAATCCACTACAAAGAATGTGCAACATATATGAAAATTTTCAATCTCCCTTGGTTTTTCCATTTTCCACTTTAACGTATGGAAAAAATTCCCTGCAAATTTCAGATCTCGTTGCCCTGCTGCAACATCAAAGACCATAAGAATCTGCAACATACATTCACCCTCTTGCAATTTCCAAAAAAAGGAAAAATCATAAATGCATGAAACTTATATTGGTTTTCATTCCAAGGCGCTCAACCAACTGCTCAAATCTCAGCATACACAACACCAACATGTCTGTCTCGTCATTCTGCAACTTTTGACTGTAAACTCGACCATGTTCTGAAAGGTGTAACTTTGCCTAGAAAAAAATGCCAAGCAGTCACAGGCTTGGCCATATCCCTCAAATTCCACTACGCATATCAAAAAACAGACTGCTCCATTGAATCTGGCTCGAAAAATCACACAAAAATGACTATAAATTTATCAAATTTTGTCACTGTCACTTCCAGGCCCCTCCCAGGCTCTCTGCCTCAAAATTTATGCCTATAGTCTGTATGGACTGCCATAATTTCTCCCCTACATTGAAATTCATGCCTAGCATTTGGGAACGTGCCATACCTTTCCTCCAACAGATGGAAAAGTTTGGGTTTTAAATGTTTTTTTAGGTAGAGTTTACCAAACGCCATTTTGGCGCATTGGTTAGAGGGTTGGCTAACTTTGGGGGAGGTCTAGGGGTCAAATGCTGTGGCCTCCCCATATGGAATATTACTGTTGTAACAGTTTTAGATTTGTCCATCAGTTAAAATATCCCTCCAATTCCATTTTTTTTGGCCGTCGACAGGTTTGGCGTTGGCCGGTCCGATGGCCGTTTATTTTTTTTTGAATTTTTGACTCTAGCCCTTATTGGGAATTTGAGGGGTGCCACATGGCACCCCATGATTGGGCTATGTGGCACTCTTTGATTGGCTAGTCAACACCCAATCAATAGTCTATTGGCTAAAATTTCACCTACCACATCACATTTGTACTGCCATAATGTGTTCGTACGAATGACACGTGGCTCAATTTTACTGGTCCATTTGGATCCCTGAAAAGGCCAAATCCACCTGACACATGGCATCCTCTCGTGCTTCCATGTCATCCACCTTAATTACCAGTCAAATGACACATCAAATATTGTACTTTCACGTCATATGTCATTCAACCATGTCACTTTGTATGGATGCCACGTGACTCAATTTGACTTGTCCACTTGGACCCATGAAAAGTCTAAATCCACTTGACATGTGGCAACCTCTTGTGCTGCCACATCATCTACCATACTTCCCAGTCAGTGCCATGTTATCTCCATCGTACTGATCATTCACCCAACACGTCACCTACTGCATCAACGTCGTAATGGAACATCAACATTCCATACGGTCCAATCACTCTGTTGACATCATCGCCATATAACCACATTAGTCGACACATCAATATTCATACTACCAGGTGGCGCTCATATGGATGCCACATGACACATTTTTACTGGTCCACATGAACCCTTGAAAGTGAAAAAAAATGCATGACATGTGGCAACCTATGACACTTCCACATCAGCATGCTGACATCATTCTCACGTTATGCTGACATCAACACTATACATACTTCGCCAGATTTGCATGTTTGCCGAAAATTTCATATGGCATAACATTTGCATCCATAGTATGTTTGAGGTGTCGTTTGCGCCATTGGAAATCTCTCATTGAGCTCTTCGACTTGATGTTGGTTTCGTCTAATTATGGGCACTTTGTTTTTTGGCCATTTTTGTTCAACTAAGGAGGATCCAACCTTCAACTGCATAGAATTTGGTACGAGCTTCTTTCTTGGTGTACCATGAAGCTCGGGGTGAAGCTTCCAACATTTCCTTATCTAGTGGCCACTCATTTGGTAATGAGTACAATAGTTTCACAACTTCAGTTCCTTCTCAACTTCATTGTAAGGAGATTTCCTCTTCTAGTACTTTGCAATGTTCTTGTTGTCCCAAGATTTTCGAGGAGACTTTCATTTTCTCAAGAATTTCATTCTAGATCTATCACTTTCAGAAAGTGATGTGCCATCATTTTTATTATATGGTGTTGGTGATGATATCATATCTTTTCTTGGAGAATCCTATGCTTCTATTGTTTTTGAGAATTCTCTTTCACCATATCCCAATCCTACATATCGTGGTCTTCCTTTAACCTCCAGTGGTTGAATGATGCCTGGGTCACTAATACCAAGACCTCCTCCTTTATACCCCATCTTCCTCGACAACTTCAAGCCAATTCCCTTGGCGTGCCTTTCGAAAGCACCAAAAGAAGAATAATAATTAATGAGGGAAGGAATTGAACATGGAGAATCCTTCACCTCCATTCTTGTTTGTGACACTTGGTCATCTTCCTAAAGTTTTTCCAACTACTACTCCTGGTTGGATGAAGATGTATATGAAGCTTCAAGGAAACCACCTTGGTTACCTGTTTTCTGGAAAACATCCTCTATTATCTAACAATATGGGAAAGTATCAGTATTTTCATAACAAGAACCATAACTGATATACCTTCCATGGCCACAAGTTTGTCTCGTCTTGGAGGGACTTTATGTTTTTCCTGTAGCGGAGCATTCCCCAACTTTCTCCTCCACAGCTTGTAATTGCAGTTGTAGTTTGCTCTTTTCTTCTTCAGATTCTTGAAGCAACCTCCTCAATTCAATGTTTATGCTTGAATGGTCTGGTTGATTTYTTCAAGATCACGAAGCCATGCTTTCTTCTTTGCTTTTCTCATGGTGATGTTCACAATCTGCAAAATTGGTCAGACCTACTCTGATACCACTTGATCCGAAATTTTTGTGAGATATTTCTCTACAAAAACCCTACAATGAGGACCTTTTTTTGAYGCTTAATCACACGTGAACATGAGAAAATAATCATTAATAATTGCATATTAACATGAGAAAACTGTCATAATTATGTGAATATGTGTAATTTAATCTCTACTTAATCAAGCGAGAATGCAAACAAAACTCACAAATACTACTTAACACCGATKTGTTAACGAAGTTCACTAGATTCAGTTGGCTACATTTTCGGATCCGCTTGGAATACAAATCGCTTTATTTTTCTTCTATAGCATGGATGAAACCTTCTCACAAAATGTGGTACAAGCTCCTTACATGGATAAAACCCAGAGCAACCTTTTCTTACACAAATAACTTAAGGCTCTCACATAAATGACATTTCTTCAGACACTAGAAGGACTACATTCCTCTCAATGAAAAATATCTCTCTCTCCAAGGGATCTCAAGGGGCTTCCCCCACAATGATTACATAAGGAATTTATATAGTTTCCCTCTCTCCATAATTCAAGGAGACAATATCCACAATTTTAGGATCTAATAACAACTCAAGGACAAAAATGAGAAATTATCTCAACCAACCTTAACTTCCCCTTGAGACTAGGAAACCAATTGTGATAAAATGAAGAATAATCCCAAACCAACTCATGAGACTCCCAACTTCCCCTTAATATTAGGAAATTAATTTGTGAGGTAGGATTCTCACATAAAACTAATTTCCCCTTAAAACTAGGAAACTAATTTGTGAGGTGGATTCTCACAACTAATTTTAATTTCCTTTTTTACAAATTAAATGAAAAATACATGAGCACATTATGCTAAAAAAATATTAATCATTTTTACAATATGAAGCATTAAAAATTCCTTTAAACTTTGTCACCTATCATCAATCATCATTTTAATGATATTCTCCATGGTGTGAAAAGTAATGAATCCTTGTGTGGAGATCCTCTTGGATCATCTATAGAAATCTAGGTGAGGTTGACAACATCTAATGAGGAGTCCATTATTCTATGATATGAACCAGATACTTTGCAACAAGTTAACCTCTGGGTAGAATTAAGAGAGTAGAACTCTGCATGGAACATTTGGCCTAACACAACACCTATCCTCGAATTTCATAAATGACACTTATTTCTCACATCCGAGCTTGTTCATTAACCCACTTGCTACAATAAATTCCTCATAAATATATAGATGCCTATTCTGGATTCCATTATAGATAACATATAAAGAAAATAACTTCAAAATATTCATAATTTGGAAGAAGAAAGAAACAAACTTATGAGAAATATAACCACTGCAATACTGAAAGATTTTACTATGATAGATTCTTAGAATTATAGATCACAACTAACAAAAGGCTTGGGATCTAATACCAACTACGTCGAGATCACAACCTTCCTTGATACAAACTCAATCTTTAGCAAAAATTCCAGCTTTCAGACACAGGTGTTCATGATTTCATAAGCGACACTCATAATTCTATCTTTCTTGAAGCTTAGTGTTTGACCATTTAAGGTCTCATAACTAGAAATAATTTTTGAGAATTGAGTAACAGAATACAAATACACTTATAGACACACTCTTATTATCATAGAGTGTTTTCTATGTTGGATAGTTGGTTTAGATTGATAGACAATTGGTTTGGATAGTTGGTTGTTATTGATGTCAACCCTTGGAGAGTGATATTGTAGATTGATGTCAACCCTTTAGTATTTCCGGTAGCACATTCCGGTAACCCCAGAGGTGTGGTTAAGGAACCTGAGTTTGTTTGAGAAAGAATGTAATGAATATTAGTGAATTTGTAGGTGAGACTATTCTAGATGGATAGTACATGTCGTGCCGTTTTCGGTGATATGTGGTACGTCACGTAGTTCCTCACGGTTGAGGAGATATGGCTTACTAAAGTTGGAGAACCCTCATGAGTTATCTATAAGCCCCTAGAAGATCAAATAAGTCAATTATTCTAGAATCTCCTAGACGAAGCTTACTAGTCAAAGAGGTTGTAACTAGGAATTAATCACGAGTTAAGTTGTTTCAATAAGAAAATAATTAAAAATAAATTAGTTTCAACAATAAGTGGAGAGTTTACTATTTGTGGATAAAGTGGTTGCAAGTGGGTATAGTAGTTGAAAGTGGGTTATCCCTAAAAGAATGACATTGGGTAAAAAAGTTAGAAGATGACCCCTAAAGGAAGCCACTTAGAGAGTATAAATAAGAGAGCAAGGGACTCCAATTAGCACCTATTGAACTTAGTTGAATATATATTTTGTGAAAGGTTATTTACATGCATAATTCACAAATATGAGGTTACGCGATGCTGAGGAAGAAAATAAAGTTTGATGACAAAGTTTCTGAGCTGCAGAGGGTAAGGGTTTATGAAAAAACCTAATTAATGAGGTCCTCATGGGTCAGCCTATAAGTTTCTGGCAAGACATCCTCGTGGGTCAACTAGTGTGAAACGAGCGAGGCACTGATAAATTTGGTAAAAAGGATCAGAACAGACTACAAAAGTCGAGTAAGCCATGGTTATCTAAGATCTAATGTTACAGGTTAGTCACAGAGCTACAAGTATGATTTCATGTGTGTTTTTGAAGGGTGTTTGATGATGGTATATGGTTTAGTTTTGGAGCATATGCTTGAGGCATAGCTTGGATGCATGATACATACCCTAGTGTATGGATTGAGGTATTGTTTTAGGGTATTTTTGATCATGTTAGTACTTTCTCAGTAGTGTTATGGTTCCTTTTTATAAGCACATATTTGGATATGTATTTGAGACATATGATTGTATATGGATGTGGAATGCTCTTGTGAGTTTGGGCATCTTCCTAGAGGTACTATTGTTGTATAGTACTTGTTGTAGTGAATGGTTATGAGGCAGATATGATAAATTATATTGTTGATTCACTTAGTTTGATTTATTGAATTATAATGTAGTGCATTGTGAGAGGCATTGGTTAGTGGTTTTGGTATATGATTGGCTTATGAGTGGTACATGTTTGAGGGTTTTTGGTTAAGGTGTATTGCTGAATTTATTGGTATAGTTTGAGGTTGCATTACAATGAGGTTGATGCATTATTGATGTAAGGGTTTATGGTATTTGGATTATGGATAGTATAATGTATTGATAGATGAGTTTTGTTGGTTATATTGGCATATATCTTTGGTATATGGTTGAGGTACATGTTGGGTACATGTTGATGAGTCATAGTTTGATCTATAGTTGATGATGTGATGATGTTGGTACATAGTTGTTGGGTACATAGGTGTATGATATGATGATGTTGGTACAACTTGATGAGTCATAGTTTGATCTATAGTTGATGCATGATTGGTACATACTTGGCACCTTGTTAGAGGCACTTGTTAGTAGTATTGTTGACACATGGTTTATGAACAATGTGGCATATATGACTTGGTATACTTGTAGAAGCACATCTTGATTGTGGTACATATTGTTGATGTTTGTGAGTAGTCTTGGTTGATGCACATCTTGGTGATATTGTGCATCTGGTTGAGATTTGTATTGTTGATGATTATGAGTTGATGCACATCTTGGTGAGTAGGTCTGATTTGGTTGATGAGATTGATGAGACAGGATGTCATGACAGGTTATTTGTATAGGTTTGGTGCTTGGTCGATGCACTTGTTGATGGTACAGATTGAGGTACATGTTGATGCATGGTATAAGTTGTTACAGGTTGTTGGTACAGGTTGGATTGGTACAAGTTATTATAGGCTGTTGGTATAGGTTGACAGTGATAGTTTAAAAATGACATTGGTTGATTCAGTGACAGTAAAAAGTTGTCTACATTTGGCATTTATATTTCAGGGTGGTTGGACAGGGAAAGGAAAGGGGGTTGTAGCCTCCTTTCGGTTTCTATCAGGGAGTTGGAGCTTCCTTCAGGTTGGAGCCTGAGAACTAGGTGGTTGTAGCCACCTTGCGGTTGTAACCGGTGAACCCATGGGGTTTTAGCCTCCTTCTGGTTGGAGCCAAAGAATTTAGAGAGTTGTATATTCCTTTAGGTAGGAGCTCGAGAAACTAGGGAGTTGGATCCTCCTTCTAGTTGGAGCCATAAAATTGGAAGTCTGTGCTTCCTTGAATGTAATTCTTTGACATATAAGAAAATATTTCTATGGTTTTCTCTCACATTGGATTTCTACGTAATTATCGGTGTATTGTGTATTGTGTGCATGTGTTTATTATTGTTTATTATGCACTGATGGATGTTAATGTTTATGATACAATAATATATTGATGATGAATCGATGAACATGGTTGAATAAGTTAAAGGGATATAAACCATGGTTAAAAGTGGCATAAATTTCTCATTACTAATTAACCCCCCCCCAGTAATCCCAAAATTGGTACCAGAGCAGGTTCCTTTAAGAAACATTTTAACCACTAGAAGGATATCATGGAATACACTGAGAATGGAGTACCAATGTTTGATAGTCAGAGTGGTCTAGAGAATGAGATATAGAGCAGAAGGACAAAAGTATTTTTAAAGGAAAATGGATATGATATTTGGTAATCAGTTGTGATAGGATACAATGCTACAAGGAAAACTAAGTCTACAACTTAGAAGGAATTGAAGAAGAACAACAAAACAACAATGGATTTCATCATGGAAGGACTATGCGATTCAACAAAGGACAAAGTGGGTAAATTATCATCATCTAAAGAACTTTGGGACAAGATACATAATATCTATTTTTTTCCCATCACAGAATCAGAGAATGCCAACGAATATGTAGGTACATAACAAGAATAAAGATGCTCATCATGCCAGACAGATTCAGAAGAGGAAGAGTATGAAGAGGCAACAATTGATTACATAGAACAATTGATCAGTGGAATTGAATATCTATGAACTGAAAGAAAATAAAACAAGTCACTCAAGGTAGAACTAAAGAAGATGAAAGAATCACATAACTCCAACACCAAAGAATTCCAACAAAAAATCATGATGCTAAAAGATCAACTAGAAGAAGCCATAAGGACTAAAGAAACTCTTGAGGATCAGAAGCAATATTTGGAAGCCAAAATAACAACACAAAAGGAAAAAACATAAAAGAGAGAGAACATACTAACACATCATCTCAAGGTAAAAACTAATGATTTAAATCAACTTGAAGCAGAGTTCATTCAAAGAGAAAGATAACTTGAATATGAAATAATCACTTTGAAGATCCAACTTGAAGAAGAAAGAGAACAAAATAAGTCATGAGAAGTCAGATAATAAAGAAAAAAGAAGAGGTTGAGAATCTTGAAGAAGAAGTTGTCACACTAAGATTCAAAGTTGTCAATCTCAGTAAAAATGGTGAAAAGACAGAAACATCCACACCAACAATAGATAATGAAGAGAAGCATTCCATGTTGTCAGAAAAGAAGAATGAAGAAAAAATCAAGAGTTATGTAGAAGTACTCAAAGGAAGGAATCATGGTCAACCATAATATAATAAAATTGATAAAGATATATTTTCAAGAAGACCCTCCACATTCAAGCCACAAAGAAGCCTCAATCATGATAAGCCAAGGTAGGAATTCAAAAGGACTACACCACTCACTCCCAAGTATGTAAATTTCTTTTATGGTCACTGTTTTAATTTTACTAAATTTGGACATAAGGTTGCAGATTGCAGGGCTTATGGAAGAAATCTTCAAGCAATAAATGATTATGTGGCCCCGCGTAGCATTGAATGTTACAAATGTCATAACTATGGACACATAGCTCGTGATTGTAGAAGGATGATAGATAATTCCATGAAAGAGAGCACTAATATCAGATAAAAGAAAGTATGGAAAATAAAATAGGAA
The DNA here is from genome assembly GCA_032191745.1 of Picea mariana. Lineage (NCBI taxonomy): Eukaryota > Viridiplantae > Streptophyta > Pinopsida > Pinales > Pinaceae > Picea > Picea mariana. The sequence continues at coordinate 32,597 of JASDQU010109012.1, read as the reverse complement.
GAAAAGGTGAATAGAGACCAGGTCCCAGAGATCGCAAGATTGGAAATAATAAGAGATGAAGACAAATCTACAAAGAAAAAGGAAGATATGAGATACATAAAGGTTTGGAGAAGAAATAAAAGAAAATAAGAGTAGGTAAATAAGGAACAAGTTCAAGAGATTGTACTTTCAGGAATTATAGAATGAGATCAATCCACAGACAAAAAGGGAAAAGTCAAAGTTCATAAGGATGATGTATCCATAGAAAAAGAGGAAGACAACTCCGCATCAGAGCATGTATTTTTCTGAGCCATCAAGCTTGGAGACTCCCAGGTAATATGGATATTGGATAGGGGGAGTCTATGCAGTATCTGAGATATATCAAAGAACCATCTTTCGAGAAACTTACAGAGTTTGAGAAGATAGACTCAGAGCAACCAGTTAGCAGAAGTACGATATGACAGATTGATCAGTTAACAAATTATACATGCATAAGTCTATGATTGTATTCAGATAGAGATATCTTCAACACAACTTGTTACATATATGCAATTTTTGGTTTACATATTGAGAATACTAGTGGACATAGTAGACATTTGATGATTAGTTGCAACAATGAAGACTTCATGATAATACAATGATAGATGGGTCAACATTGTGGAAAGTTCAGTAGCAGAGTCCTGGATAGTATGGACATAGATGGATTAATAGGTTTGGAAAAACATATGATAGTGGATGAGAGCATGGATTCATAGATTGGTTCAGAGAGTGGTTCAAAGATTGCTTCAGATATTGGTTTAGAGAATGTTGGATGATTATGATAAATAAATATTTGAATGCTTAAACTTTGAAAGCCTAATATTGAATGTTTTTAATATATGTCAGTTGATTACACAAGGAATCACCAATGGAAAATAACACAAAAAGAAAGTAGGTACAAGAAGACCTATATTGATCTACATAACAATGTGCAAATAAGTCATCAAAGAGAGAGAGAGAGATTTATAAAGGAAGATTAGTAGCATACAAATAGGGAGACACATCCACAGGGGAAGCTATTATTTTAACCAGAATTGGTTAGAGAAGGTACAGTGTCAGATAGATAGGGGGAGTTAATACTTTGTCAAAGGGAGAGAGAGAGTAATCAGAAGTATGAAGACAGGGGGAGAAACACCAAGGAGAGTTCAATAAAGAGGAACAACCCCAAAGGGAAGATACCCTTTGCCATTGATGTCAAAGGGGGAGAGATAGAAACATTGATGAGGAGCAATGATCATAGGGAGCATAAGCATGAGTATTTTCATGACAAAGTCTTTCCATCAATGTTGGTGTTGCCATCAATTCCAAAGGGGGACATTGTTGGACAATTGGTTTATATTGATAGAAGGTTGGTTTGGATAGTTGGTTTTCATTGATGTCAACCCTTGGAGAGTGATATTGTAGATTGATTTCAACCCTTAGAGATTGATGTCAACCCTTGAGTATGTTCAGTAGAACATTCTGATAACCCCAGAGGTGTGGTTAAGGAACCTGAGTTTGTTTGAGAAATAATGTAATGAATATCAATGAATTTGTAGGTGAGACTATTCTATATGGATAGTACATGTCGTTTTGTTTCTGGTGATATGTGGTACATCACATAGTTCCTCACGATTGAGGAGATATGACTTAATGAAGTTGGAGAACTCTCATGAGTTATCTAGAAGCCTCTAGAAGATCAAAGAAGTCAATTATTCTAGAATCTCCTAGAATAAGTTTACCAGTCAAAGAGGTTGTAACTAGGAATTAATCATGGGTTACGTTGTTGCAATAAGAAAACAATTAAAATAAATTAGTTGCACCAAGAAGTGGTGAGTTTACTATTTGTGGATAAAGTGGTTGCAAGTGGGTAAAGTCGTTGAAAGTGGGTTATCCCTAAAAGAGGGAAGTTGGATAAAATAATTAGAAGATAACCCCTAAGGAAGCCACTTGGAGAGTATAAATAAGAGATCAAGGGACTCCCATTAGCACCTATTGAACTTAGTTAAATATCTATTTTATGAAAGGTTATTTGCAGGCACAATTGACAAATATGAGGTTGCACGAATCTGAGGAAGCGAAGAAAGTTTGACAACAAAGTTTTAGAACTACAGAGGGAAAGGGTTTATGAAAAAAACTAATTTTTGAGGTCCTCATGGGTCATCCTATAAGTGTCTAGCGATGCATCCTCACAGGTTAGCTAGTGTGCAACAAGTGAGACACTGGTAAATTTGAGGAAAAGGGCTAGAATAGACTGCAGAAGCTGAGTAAGCCATGGTTATCTGAGATCTAATGTTACAGGCCAATCACAAAGCTACAAGTATGATTGTATGTGTGTTTTTGAAGGGTGTTTGATGATGGTGTTAGGTTTAGTTTTGGAGCATATGCTTGAGGCATAGCTTGGATGCATGATGCAAACCATAGTGTATGGATTGAGGTGTTTTGTTAGGGTATTGCTGATCATGTTAGTATTTTCTTAGCAGTGTTATGGTTCCTTGTTATAAGCACATATTTGGATATATATTTGAGACATATGATTGTATATGGATAAGGAATGGTCTTGTGAGTTTGGGAATCTTTCTAGAGGTACTATTGATGTATAATACTTGTTGTAGTCAATGGTTATGAGGCAGATTTGGTGAAGTACATTGCTTATGCATTTAGTTTGTTTTATTGGCATATCTTGTAGTGCATTGTGAGAGTAATTGGTTAGTGGTTTTGGTATATGATTGGCTTATGAGTGGTACATATTTGAGGGTTTTTGGTTAAGGTGTGTTGCAGAAGTTATTGGTACAGTTTGGGGTTGCATTACAATGAGGTTGATGCATTGTCAATGTAAGGGTTTATGGTATTTGGCTTATGGATATTGTAATGTATTAATAGAGGAATTTTGTTGGTTGTCTTGGCATATATCTTTGGTATATGGTTGAGGTACATGTTGGGTACATGTTGAGACATATAGTTGATGAGTTGGAACATACATGAGATGTATGATATGGTGATGTTGGTACAACTTAATGAGTCATAGTTTGATGTACAATTGATGCATGATTGGTACATGACATATTGTTAGAGGTACTTGTTAATAGTATTGTTGACACATGGTTTATGGATGATGTGGCATATATGACTTGGTATACTTTTAGAATCACATCTTGATTGTAGTACATCGTGTTGATGTTTGTGAGTAGTCTTGGTTGATGCACATCTTGGTGATATTGTGCATATGGTTGAGAGTTGTCTTGGTGATTGATCTTGGTGAGTAGATCTAATTTGGTTGATGAGATTGATGAGACATGTTGTTGTGACAGGTTATTTGTATAGGTTTGGTGCATAGTTGATGCACTTGTTGACAATCCTGGTTGAGGTATAGGTTGATGCATGGTACAGGTTGATTGGTACAAGTTGTTGCAGGTTGTTGGTACAGGCTGACAGTGATAGGTTGACAGTGGTAGTGGTTGATTCAATGACAGTGACATATTGTCTACATTTGGCATTTATATTTTAGGGTGGTTGGACGGGGCAAGAAAATGGGGTTGTAGCCTCCTTCTGGATGGAGCCAGAGGATTTAGGGAGTTGTAGCTTCCTTTAGGTTGGAGCCTTAGAAACTAGGGGGTTGGAGCCTCCTTCTAGTTGGATATGGAGAATTGGAAGTTGGTGCTTCCTTGATTGTAATTCTTTGACATATAAGAAAAGTGTTATGTGGTTTTCTCCTGCATTCGATTTCCACGTAAATATTGGTGTACTGTGTATTGTGTGGATGTGTTTATTATTGTTTATTATGCACTGATGGATGTTAATGTTTATGATACAATAATATATTGATGATGAACCGATGAACATGCTTGAATACGTTAAAGGAATATAAACTATGGTTAAAAGTGGCATAAATTGCTCATTACTGATTCAACCCCCCCTCTTAGTAATCCAACATTGTGATCTCCAAGTTCACTAGATGGTGCAAGGAGAGAGCATACTTCGAATTTGGACAGACTTTCTAACTTGCAGATTGAGTTCAATTTTTGGTCAGCTCAGATCGCATGAGAGTGCGAAGGGAGAGAAAGATCGATCACTCAACAACCCGATGTTCAAATGATAGGTGAGAGCCTTATTTTATAGCTTGTTGAGCCAATAGCTGATAACTCGAAACTTATAAGTGCAAGTCAAAATCACTCCACTATTGGGAATCTAGAGCACTGTTGGCATACCGAAAAAACTTTTAAGGTACTAACATGATGTAAGTATTGGATTCAAAGAATGAAAGACTACACATGTTATCATGTCCCTTAGTGGTCGAAAGGTCATATGGGGACCCAAATTTGACATACGATAAACAAGTTGTGAATTGCATAGTGGAGTATCGTGTTACCGATGGAACGAATAAAATCATCACTCACAAGTAGAAGTACTAGGAGATATATGGCTAACAAACTAGGCCTAAACTTACACAATGGAGCATATGTTGTTGTAACACACCTGACCCCTATTCCTCCTTAGGTTGGTGGGATGTTAAAATTTTGTTGTCCTCTTAAATTAAGCACTCTAGTTTACCCCAAGTATCTTCTCATCCGACCTCTAGCTATCAACGAGATCCCTCTAATATTCTCATTGTGAAAACCAGGGACCCGATCATCCTCAATTGGATGGTTAGAGTCACTTCTAGCCACCAGATCGATAATCAACAGAGACTCATACCTTCACCCATCATAATGGAAGGTTACAAAATTAGAATCAATTTCGACGATTTTTCTCCAGAGGATCATTTCAATAGATCCAACGACTCTCAGAATCAATAACCAATGACTCTGATTACATCGACCCCTCTAATCGCTTGACATTTATTACCCGTCTCTTTAGTGACTCGTTAAGTGAATAGGTGGGACCTATGACAATCATACGATTGAGATTAGAATGCTCACCCACTCATCGATCTACAACCCTTGTGCTCTCTCAAAGTCCTTCACCATTGAAATGCATCCACTTTGGTATCATAGGACACTTTTACTAGCTCACTCTGACGACACACACTCTGATGGATATGATGATCCTTGTTCACTCCATCTGATGGCCAAGGTTCACTCGAGGTCTTGCAATTACACGATGGTTATGAGATCTATATTTTCCACCACAAAACGAATCGTCATAGATCCCACGACTAAGATCTAGCAGGACACTTTCCGATAGATCGATATTCCTCGGACTTCCTTGTCATCAGACTCTCATCTCAAGCCCTCTTTCTAGGCCTTCGATAGTCTACCTTCCGATAGGCTTACACTTGGAATCAATGATTAAGATTTTGGTGTCCAATCCTTCAATAGATTAATGACTCTCGTTGACTTAGAGTCTTCCACATTAGAATCCCTTTGTAAGCTTACACTAGGTCACTCTAATGACCTCTCCTTCCAACCAATGGTCAATATCTTTTTGCTATACCAAATCAACAACTATGTATCCTCTCGACTCAAGACATAGGTTTTCTTCTGCGTAACAGTCTGAATCAATACTTGACCAATCATGGTCTCTTCAAGATTACTCACTAACTGGTTCTGCCACACTTTCTTAAGCTTGGGATTCCACTTTGAAACTAGCTAAGGCATTCTCACTTCCAAAACCTAATTGAAAAATTGTATCCTACAACCTTTCCATTTTAGAACATGATTTTTCAAGGAAAAAGGAGGGTTCTACAACCTCACAGGGACTCACTAAAAGGTCAAAGACATTCTTCTACTAATATCCTAAGGAAGATTTATATATTGCAAGATTTCCATTCAAGGGCTTGCAGTTTCACAATATTATGCCCATTATTATAATCACCCATTCAATCATTCGCATTTACCTTGCTTGTTAGGAGAAACAATCATACCTATTACATTTTACGTAGGAATCCAACCATTCTTTCATTTATTCATTTTCAACATAAAAACAATAGAAATTATACCTTCATCTCCAACATAAATTAGACATAGCAAGATAAAATGTAGTATACATATGGAGGTAATATGGGGTACCTAGGGAGGTACCCAATGGGAATGTGGTTATGTATTATTAGTGGAAGCCATTCAATATAAGGTGGACTAGGTCCACTATAGTATTCAATAAGATCCATTATGGTAGTTAGATATAATAAATGCGAGAAAACTCTCTAGAAGGTTACTAGGATATAGAGATTGTTATATAAATAAGTGTAAGCAATGTATTGAAGCATGATGAAATATATTATGATTGTAACAAGCAAGGATTGTTTGATGAGTGTTATCCTTCCTTAAGGATTAATATATGGTGTTACCCCACCTCAAGGGTTTTGATTATTTCTTGTGTTCAATATTTGGTGAATGGTTTGGTTTATTCTTGGTTATTTCTGAAGTATATTTGCAGATCGATTCAGGTACTTAACAACTGGTATCATACCACTTTCCTTGGCCAAAGAAGGGAAGAATGTTTTGGTTCATTTTGCATATTTTTTTAAAAGGAAAAAAGCGAGTGACACACTTCAAACTCAGTTCAAAAAACAATTTCTCATAATTTGAAAACAATAATTGGTTATTTGAATTCCTCTCAGAAAAATACCCAATTTCAAAAAAAACAATCGTCTGAAATGGAGTCCGGGAAGTGAAGTTATCATCATTTTAAATTCGACAAATTTTTAGGTTTTTTCGGAAAAAGCCGCACGATTTGCACTATAAGTTATTTTAAAAAAAAACCTGGTTTTCTTTTTCGATTATGGACAACACTCTATTTTTTACTAGAAAAGATGATGGTCTTAGTATTGAATAATTCCTAAAGGCCCACAAGTCAGAATGGAAAGAAAAATGGAGATTTTCTTAATTCTTTTATCTTAGAGAAGATGCTAGTAAATGGTGGCAATCATTGGACCAAGTCAAGATGAGGGGGATTTCTGATGAAGAATTTGAAAACGTATTTTTTGATAGGTGGTCTCATGTTGAAAAACATGATACAAAGAGCACAAAGGGTTTATTTTCATGTGACAACTCTATATTGTAGGTTCTTAAATGTATTCATAAAGAAAATATCATTGTTTCTATTAACCCTAGTTGCATGCATAATTTTATTAATGTTCAATTGGTTAATAGAATGCAAGTTCTTGCAAAGAATATTCAATGCACACAAGTTCAGGGTATGTTGACGGACGGAATTGACTGCCCGTCAGCTGGAAGAGCGAGTCTGGTCTGGGGTTGTCTAAATAACCCAAGCTGTTTGGTGTAACTTGTTCTGACGGGTTTAATGGCTCCATTAGCCAATCTAAGAATCCTAAAAGAAATGAATAAAAGAGAGAAATAACTAACTAATTACTAAACACACTATATATACGTACATATGTTCAAATGTAACTATAGCAGTTGTATTTAAGCAGAAGATATACAAGTCTCATTTATTTACATGATTTACAAGATGCAAGTTTTAATCGAAACTTACAAAAATCGATGTGAAAAATGATTGCTTCTAGGAAGCAGATAAAGAAAGCACATAAAAATATTTATTGTTTTTCTTTTATAAATTTAAAGAATCTTGCAAAAAAGTTAATGAAACATGAACATGTGGATAGTCAAAACTGAACCATACATTCTAGTTTCAATGATATGTAAATGATAGAAAAATACAAAGAAACTATCCTGTCAGTGAATTAGTGAGGTGTATCCAAGCATCTGCATGAGTGGTGAACATCCAACTGCCATGTCCAAGAGAGAAATCTGCAATGAACCTTATGACTGTTCTAGATAAATTCAGAACATGTATTGACAGCTTAGGTTTTAATGACAGAAAATGAAACACAAACATAAACCTGTGATCTCATAATTATACATGATTACAACAAGATAAATCTGGAAGTAATCTATGCATTTTATCATTCAATTTAAAATTCAAAGATAAATCTCATTATTTAAATCGAAGATATAATCATAGCATTTATATTTTGATTGAAGCAAATGATAGATGGTATTTATAATATAAACCTCCTACACATCACAGATCATTTAATCTAAAGATATCAGACCTGCACATGTAACATGATTAAAAAAAACATTAATAACAACATTATAAACAAAAGGCTAAAGCCAAAATGCATATATGTCGTTCTATTAAGTTTTTTGAGTCACTTGTCCATTCTGTAGTCCTGGAAGAAATTTTTTGGATAATAGACTTTAAAGATTGGAAAAATTAATACATAAATGATAATAATTAACCATGTATTGATAAAAAAGACTAAAGCTATTTAGATCAATGCATAATCCATTATTCAAAGAATATGAAGATATTATAATGAAAATAAAACCATTTTACTCACAGGACAAAAGCCATTAAGCAACCTGGAATTCCATATTCTTCTTTGAAAATAATCGTCCATTCTCCCAAAGATTCCAGCCATCCATTGCTCCATTTGAAAAGAAATAAAAAGTTTACAAAAACAATAATAAGAGAAATGATTAAAATCCTCCTCTCCAATTCTTTGATCCTTTGGCTCTGATCTTTCTCATATATTTATAAAATGAATGAACAGTCTAGGCATCACTATTAATTTCCGCTACCTGAAATTTGCCTCTAAAAGAGACCCAAATATCTCTCAAATCGTGCATTTGTTTGGGAAAATATATATGTGGAAGGTAAATGGGTCCATTTTGGTTCTGGGTTTTCAACCGTTTCTTCAAATTCCTCACGGTTTAGCTGCAATCAGTTCTGCAAAATTGTCTGTCTGATCTTGACACCTTTCCAAATTTTATTTATTGTTGCTCATAAAATTATTTGTAGAAA
>JASDQU010109012.1:3737-19029 GCA_032191745.1 Picea mariana | reverse complement strand
GTGTCTTCCTTAATCTAAGAACTATGTTTTACTTCGGGACTCTGGACTTCAGAAATCTCAAACCTCAACATTTTGTTTTTGAAATGTTTTTATCCAAAGTTCACGATCTACTGACGCGTGTCTCCCGCGGATCGATGACTATGATTTATTCGAGACTCCAGACTTTGGAAATCTCAAACTTCAAAACTTATCTGGCCCCACTAGATTTTATCCGAAGCCATGGATTTGGTGACACGTGGCTCTTAGCAGATCAATGGCTAAGATCCTTTCGAGTCTTCAGGTTTCAGAAGTCTCAAGCTTCAATGCTCCTCCTCGCTCACTTTTTCCCAGAGCATTTTATTTGGAGCACACGATCAGTTGGCGTGTGTCCTCCTACAGATCGAAGGTTCCTAGCTACTTTGTCTATACAGAGTTTTGATGTTCAATCATCAACATGTCACATCACTTACTGCCTTTCTATTTGTGGGGGCACACACCGGTGGTTTAGGAGTAACCCGCTTTTCACCCCACAATTCTCTTGATGCTGACACATAACCCCCTCGGTGAAACCATGGTTTGGATTGTGGGATCGCCTTGAGGAATTAACTCCCATGAAACTTGGTTCCCCACAATGCCTGTTGGCCATTGATCTCCCTCTCTAATGGGATCTGACGGTTGTGACCTTAACCCTTTCTTTATTTTCATCAGAGGACCCCTGTTCAACTGTCCTCTGATCCAATGATCCCAGATCTCTCCTGATCCTATAGTGGTGATCTATCCCAAATTCGAATGGGACGGTCACGATCCTTCGAACCCCTTACAATGGATCTCTGACTTTCTATCTCCTGTGTATATTCTGCAACACCAATAATCCTGATCTTTTCAACTTCACGGTCAAAGTTTGATCTTGACCCTGAGACTCTGACCAATAGACCCAACCAATACTGGTCCGATGTTTCAAACAGAAGCTCTGATACCAATCTGTAACATCCCCAGCCACCCACAGGATGATGCATGCTACCTTCAATCCCACCCTTGGACTTCGTACTCTTACCAATGTCTTCTTTAATTAATAAGCACGCATAAGATACAATATTTAACGACATGCATTACAATATCCAGCACGCATGCATAATCTAAGATTTAGTTAAATGATAATTAAAATACATAGTGGAATACATTCATACACAGATAATAATATCACAACAGAGAGAACTTATCTTTGTAAAAAGGTGACACCAACTGGCTGCAGACCAAGGACATTCCACCCAACTGTAGACACCATTGCTCCAAATCTCAACAATAGTGTCACCCTCGAGCTAGGGCTATGAATTCACAAGGATGGTTCCAGAGTGTACTTGGGTTCCCAAACCAGTCAACTCTCAATATCTCATAGGTTTCCCAACACCCACAACAATCCAAGTACCTGACCCTCTTCTACCCAACCCGTACCGCCCAAGAGAATGGACCTCCACCCTTCTTTGTCATGTAGTCCCTGAGGCATTCCTTCTCCTTTTTCCAAGGCCTCCAGCATAGCTGGTCCAAAATCTCATTGTTGGAGCTCTCAGGACTTGTAGTTGTGAGCATAACAGGGCATAGGCCAATGCATATCAAACATGCAGGCCCCAAGTCATGGCTGGATTGCACCAATGACCATTATAACCAACTATCTCGTGGCTAATTCTCAGCAGTTCCTTTCCCTTTACCAGGCCAAGACGTAGGTGGGGATGGATCAATGGATGGGTAAGTGAGTGCATGGAGGGTCATGAGGGAAAGAATGGGACAACTCATAGGTGACGAAGAGGACAAGCCAACGACCAACGACCATCCACCATCAACCAACGACCAACCCCACAATCAGACTAGGGATGGGTTTAAGTATTTTTGTGGGGAAATCAAGAACCTCTTGGCCTTCCCCAAGAAGCTCATGTAACTAATCCCCTTCCTTAGACAAAAAGGGTAATTAAAAATAGGAAATAGATATTTAGCCCCTCAATCCCCCTCTCTTGTGGAATCATAGCCCTTATAACTCTATTCCTTGTTTGTCTAGCAGCCAATGATGTGTTTATTATTAATAATGATCAAAACATTACATTTCTTAGGCATACTGGCCCTTTAATAATTGTTTGGGCACTCAGGCCTATCAACATTGTAACAATACATGATTTAAAATGAGGGTTCAAAACTTGGGGTGTTACATCCCCTTCCCCTTATTTTGGCACTGTCCTTAGTGCATATACAAAATAGAGATCAAATTTATTCAAAAATATGCAGGTGCTTTTCCCGCATGGCATCTTCATGCTCCCATGTAGCATCTTCAGGACCGTAGCAGGTCCACTTAACTTTTACCAGCTCTATAACTCGATTCCGGAGTATTTTGACTTTTTTGTCCAATACCCGCACTGGATGAACCTGAAAATATCCCTCTGTCTCTACTTGAATCAGATGCCAATCAATAACATGGTTAGGATCATGTACATATTTATTTAGTAAAGAGACATGAAATACATTATTCACATTCATGGAAGCATGTATGCAACTGGCCCTATTCTGTCCAATATTTCAAATGCACCAYAGAATCTGGCTGCCAGCTTTGTACAACTACCCAATTTCAAAGAGATTTTCTTGGGCTTCACTTTCAAAAGTACATGCTCCCCTACTTTAAATTCTCTAGTTGACATGTCCTTGTCTGCATAAAATTTYTGTCTATCCTGAGCTGCCTTTAAATTTTKCTTGATCTTAACCACCTGGTCTTCCATGTCCTTGAGCAACTCTGACCCAAGTACCACTCTATTTGTTGGGTTGTCCCATCTTGTTGGAGTATTGCATTTCCTACCATAAAAGGCTTCAAATGGGCTCATTCTCAATGAATCTTGATACCCATTATTATATGCAAACTCAACCAAGTGTAAGTAATCTTCCCACTTAGATGGCTTATCCATCACATACATTCTCAGCATGTCTTCAATTATTTTACTAACTCTCTCTGTTTTCCCATCTATCTGGGGATGATATGTTGTGATAAATTTTATATTTGTGCCAAATCATTTAAAAAATCCCCTCCAGAAATTAGAGGTAAACTTCGTATCTTTATCTGAGATGATTGTCCTAGGTATCCCATGCAACCTAGCAATTTCCTTCATGAAAATTTCTGAAATATTAGCCATTGTATGCGTTGTCTTCATAGGCACAAAATGAGTAGCCTTTGTTAATTTGTCAACCACCACCATGATTGAATCATTTTTCTTATTCGTTCTGGGTAATCCTGTGATGAAATCCATGGTGTTCACTTCCCATTTCTTCTCTCGAATTGGCAATGGCTGCAGCAAACCTGTTGGGTGCCTATGCTCATCCTTCACCTTCTAACATTCCATACATCGAGCGATGTAATCAACAACATCCTTCTTCATTCCCAGCCAAAATATATGGCTTATTACTGTTGTAATTGTTTTCTAGTAATCAGGATGTCCAGTGTAAGGAACATCATGCATTTCCTTTAGTACCAAATTCCCCAGTTCTCCGGAACTAGGAACATAGATTATGTTTTTATGCATGAGTAATCCGTCTTCCTTTATCTCATACTCCTTTATTTTATGTTGTACATCTCCTTGCTGTAAGTTTTCCTTTACCTGTAGGTAATGTTGGTATGTAACAAGACCATCTAAAATTATGCTCTTCAAGTCTGACTGATGCATACTGATAACAACAACATGCATCAAATGCACTCTCCTACTAAGTGCATTGTCAACTTTATTCTCCTTTCCCTTGATATGCTTGATATCGAAGTCATATTCACTTAGAAATTCCAGCAATCTTGTTTGCCTAGCATTCAAGGTTGGGTGTTCAAAAAGATACTTCATGCCAATGTGGTCTGTCCTTAATTCAAATTTCTTCCCCATGAGATAGTGCATCCACATCCTCAAGGCGTGAACAATGGCAGCAAGTTCCAAGTCATGCGTGGCATAGTTCCTCTCATGTTCCTTAAGCTTTCTAGAATCATATCCAATGACATGTCCATTTTGTGTGAGGAATCCCCCAAGTCCTTCCTTACATGCGTCTGTACATACCACAAAACTTTCATTTGGGTCAACAATATTTAACACATGTGCACTAGTAAGTAATTCCTTCAACAGATTAAATTTTTTTTCACACTTGAGTGTCCATTCAAATTTAGTTCCCTTCTTTTTCAAAGAAGTGATGGGATGAGAAATCTTAGAGAACCCTACTATGAACCTTCTATAGTAGCCAACTAATCCCATAAAAGATCTGACATCTGACACATTTATGGGTTTTGGCCATCCTCTAATGGCTTCGATCTTCTCTGGATCTACTGCTATGCCCTGCCTTGAAATAATATGTACTAAGTAATGGATCTGCTTTTGATAAAAAGAACACTCACTCAACTTGGCATACAACTGATGTTCTATCAGTACTTGCAATAACAGTCTTAAGTGATGTTCATGCTCCTCTTCAGACTTATAATAGATAAGTATGTCATCTAGGAATACTATGACAAACTTTTCCAAATAATTTTTGAATATGCCATTCATTAATCACATGAATACAACTAGTGCATTGGTCAGCCCAAATGGCACCACTACAAATTCATAATACCCATACCTGGTCCTAAAGGCTGTCTTACGAATGTATTCTTCCTTGATTCTTACCTGATGGTATCCTACCCTCAGGTCAATCTTTGAAAATATATTTGCTCCTCTTAACTGATCAAAGAGGTCATCAATTCAAGGTAGATGATACTTGTTATTTATAGTGTACATGTTCAGCTGTCGGAAGTCAATACACAGCTTCAAGGTTCCATACTTCTTTTTGACAAAAAGTATTGGTGCTCCTCAAGGTGAAACACTTGGATGTATGTACCCTTTCTTCAACAATTCCTCCAATTGCATTTGTAATTCTTTTAACTCTAGTGTGCTCATTCTGAAAGGTGTTTTTGACACCGGGGCAACTCCTGGAACTAAATCAATTGAGAAATCTATCTCCCTCCTTGGTGGCAATCCAGGTATTTCTTGGAATACATCTTCAAATTCCTATAGCACCGAGAAATATTCAAGGCTTGGCCCCTTTGTATTATCTGGCTCTTCCACATGAGTTGCATATAGTTGACATCCTTTTCTAAAACATCTTTTTAGTTGTAAGGTTGAAATCTCCCTTATAGAGATGGGTCTTGGAACTCCTTTCACAATGCTCTATTTTCCATCTCCATCAAGAGATGTAAATGTATTGTTATGAAAATCTAGGACAACATGATGCTTGTCCAACCAATCCATTCCAATCAGAATATCATAAGACCCCAATGGTATGATATTTAGATCAATGCTAGTATTCACGCCATTAAGACTTATGGAACAACTTCTAACCATATCATGGATTCTCCTTTTGGTTCCAATGGCTAACTGAACCAAACTTGCTTTTCCAAGTTTATTTTTCTCCAAATGTAATCTATAAACTATCTTAGGATCAATGTAGAAATGACTTGCTCTTGAATTAATCAAAATAGAAACAGGATGATTTATGATCTTACCTTCCACCTCGATTATGTTGGACTGGTACTCTGCTTGTCGATCATTTAAAGCTGCATAGATTCTTCCCATATCTTTGACTGTTGTAGCCTCTTGGATGTTGTGCACAATATTCACTTTGTCCTTTCTGTGTGGGCAATCCTTGTACAAGTGATATTCTTTGCATCCCCAACATTGGATTGGTGGTCTTCCCCTTTTTCCCAAGGAATCTTCCTTCCTAGAATCTCCCTTAGCATACTGATCTTGATGATTTCTATTCGGCTCATTCCTATTGAAGGGAGGTTTGAATCCTTTCCTCCTCTGATCGGAATTCTCATTCTTCTTGTCCTTCCAAGATTTATGCAGGGATTCTCTTCCTTGGTCTTTCTCATACAGGTACTTATCCTTACTGATTCCTCAATCAAGGTCCTGGGTTCATCATACTTGATATTTTCCTTATAAAAGGCTGGAAATCCACTTAGAAATCTTTGTGTTTTCACTTTCTCATCACCAATGAACTTGACATATTTGAACAATCCCAAGAAATTATTCCCATACTCTGCCATAGTCATGCTTCCCAACTTGAGTTCAAAGAACTCCTACATTTTCTTGTCATAGAAATGCTCTGAGAGGTACTCCTTCTAGAAGTACTTCTTGAACTATTTCCAAGCGATCTTACTTTCATTAACATGTTCCACTTGCTTCAGTTGGTCCCACCACATCGCATCCTTCCCATGTAAATGGTAGGTGGCAATCCTGGCTTCCAGGTTTGATGAGTAGTTATGCAACTGAAAATATCTCTGGATCCCAAGCAACCATGCTTCGGCATCATCTTCCCTTTCTCTTTCATCATCGAAGGAAGGTGGCTTGAGATTCCTCAGCTCTACTTGCAAACTATCTACCTCTTGTTTCCTTATTTGGTGTTTGACAATAGACACCTCTCGACTACTTACGAGATATTTCGATGCATCAAAATTTATTTCTGAGTAAGGAGGTGAGTGGTGTCCATGAACTCTACTATCACTTCTGGAATAACCAGCTCTTCCACAAACATCTCTTCTTTCATGACACTTGCCTCCTTCCTCTTGTCTTGATTTTGATACCTTCCTCGTTCACCTCTGCAACTTATTTAAGCTCTACAACACTCAAGAATTTATATGAATTTTCTCTCCAATCAGTCTCTCGTTGTCTTATTTGTAGCTCTGCACTTCCATCTTTAGTCTTCTTACTGTTTCTATTAATGTTTCCTAATCTCCTTTTCCCTTGCATCTGTTGGAATCTGTCTCTCCATTACCAATTTTGGTATTCTTGCCTTCGGCCTCCTTATCATGACTGGAGACTCCCTCTCCCTCTTTCGTTTCCTCAATACGCATCATGAGTTGATGTGTTTAGACCCCTTAATTCTGCAAAATGTGTAAGCGACCATTTTGTTAGAATTATGCATATGATAAACAAAATTTCCAAACCATGCTACAGGTCTCTCTTTTTTTTTTTTCATGGAGCCCATATCCCCATTCTCCAAAAATAACAACGTCATGTTATCCTTGGCTGACAAAAAATTTCATCCTGTGCAGGTGCTTTCTTCAAACCATTTCCCAGGTGACCACGATTAGAAACTGCGGCTAAATCCTTCCTTATCACTTTTCTGTCTCGAGGACAACCAATTCGGCCCTTATCCCTCCTTCCCTCAGCTCATAATGTGCATATGACCATGGCCATGAACCTGTACTTATATGAAAAAGTGCTTTTCCAGAGCTTCAAGACTTCAAAACTTTCAGCCAATATTGGATCAACGGTTCTCGTCCTCTATCGCGATCAACGATTGAGATCCACTTCGGGACTCCACACTTCGGGAGTCTCAACTTTCCTTGCTTGTCTCCTCCCAGAACACTTTTACCCAGAGTTCATGATCTATCAATGTGTGTCCTTGCACAGATCAACGACTCTGAATTGCTTTGACTCTTCAGACTTTGAAAGATTCAAACTTCCCTCCTTCACTTTCTCCCGGAGTGCTTTCACCTGAATTCGGCGATCCTTCGACGTGTGTCTTCTGGAATCAAAGGTCGATAAGTACTACAACCTTCAGGCCTTGGGGAGTTTTTGACCCAATGAAACCCGTCACATATTTCCCCTCTATAGTGCCCATTCTCCTGACTGCACGATCTGTCTCCATGTGGTGAAATACTAGAGGCGTACAAGTGGCCCAATCAGGCGGGTGCCACCTATCACGTTCTAACTGAATTTTCAATACTCCAAATGCTCAAAAATTACTGACATGTGGCACACATCCCATGTGTCCACATCATCCCAGGCGACGTCCACAAGCCACGTCACTTCAAGAATTCTAGGGTCCACATCACCTCTAGGTGATGTCATCGTGCCCCATCACTTCGGCTCTTCGGGCTTCGTGACTTTGGGAGTTTTCATACTAGCACACTTCCAATCCTCCTGAACTTTGAATTCCCAAACTGGCTAATATGTCACCATGTGTCCTCCTGGATCAAATGATTAAGATTCACCTTGGGTCTTCACCCGAAGTCCATGGATCTACACCACATGTCTTCCTTAATATGATGGCTATGTTTTACTTCGGGAATCAGGACTTCAGAAATATCAAACCTCACTTTTTTTTTTGAAATGTTTTTATCCAAAGTTCGAGATCTATTGACGCATGTCTCCTGCGGATCGATGACCATGATTTCTTTGGGACTTTGAACTTCTGAAATTTAAAAATTTAAAACTTATCTAGCCCCATTAGCTTTTATCCAAAGCCCTGGATCTAGCGATGCACGACTCTCAACAGATCAATGGTTGAGATCCTTTCAGGTCTTCGGGTTTCATAAGTCTCAAAATTCAAACCTCCTCCCCACTCACTTTTTCCCAGAGTGTTTTATTCAGAGCACACGATCGGTTGATGCATGTCCTCGTACATATCGACGATTCCCAGCTACTTCATCTATACGAAGTTTCGATGTTCGAGAACCAACATGTCACATCACTTACTACCTTTCAATTTTGTGGGGGCGCACATCGGTGGTTTGGGAGTAACCCGCTTTTCACCCCACAATTCTCCTGATGCTGACACGTAACCCCCTCGATGAAACCGTGGTTTAGATTGCGGGACCACCTTGAGGAATTAACTCCCATGCAACTTGGTTCCCCATAATTCTTGCTGGTTGTTTATCTCCCTCTCCAATGGGATCTGACAGTTGTGACCTTAACCCTTGCTTCCTTTTCATCGGACGACCCTTGTTCACCTGTCCTCTAATCCAACGATCCTGTATCTCTCCTGATCCTATAATGGCAATCTCTCTCGAATTCGAAGGGGACGGTCATGATCCTTCAAACCCCTTACAATGGATCTCTGACGTTCTATCTGCTGCGTAGATTATGCAACGCCATTCCTCCTGAGATTTTCAACTTCATGGTCAAAGTTCGATCTCAACCTCAATATTCTGACCAATAGACCCAGCCCATACCGACCCGATGTTTCAACTAGAAGCTCTGATACCAATCTGTAACATCCCCAACCACCCACAGGCTGGGGCATGCTCGGGGGTATTCCTCCTTCTCCCATAGAGCCCCCTCCAAGTAATGAGGCCATCCTTTTTGATTGGGGTGTGCTAACTGGACCTCTTCTTCCCTCTCACATTCCTTTCAAGATTACGGTACAATTTTGTGGTTGGGACGTTCCTCAGATGCTGATAGATGAAGGTTCGTCTGTCAGTGTTTTGTCCTCTATTTCTTGGAAAGCTTTGGGTTATCCTCAGCTTATGCCGATTACCTAGACTTTGTTAGCTTTTAACAGAAGAACCAATCACCCTTTAGGGATCCGTCCTTAGTTTCACATAACTTTGGGAGGGAAAATTGTCTTTATTGATGTCATGGTAGTCCTAGACCCCTTGGATTTTGATTTACTCCATGGGAGAGATTATGTCTATGCCATGAAAGCTATTGTGTCCACTCTTTTTCATGTGATATCTTCCACATGATGGAAGAGTGGTGACTATTGATCAACTTTCATTTTTTGGTCCTGACTTGACCGTCAATTTAATTACTGCCCTAAACGGTTCATATATGCAGTCAGTATCACCCCTGCCACAAGTCAATTATGTGGCGTTGTCTCCCATGCCTTCATGTGTCGATGACAATGACTTGGATCCAGTAGTGACATTGTGATATCTTCGGTATTTCTATTGGAGCCTGATCTCCTTACCCTTGTTGCAGCCCTTGACATGTGTTCCTTACAGAGTGTGTTTCTTCCATTGAGTGAATATATCTTGGAAGCCATGACCGATTTTTGTCCCTTGACATGGTTTCCTTCCAGAGCATTGTCCTCTTGAAAGCTGTTAGCACTCTGTAAATCTGTTCGGTTGATAAACAAATGACGAAGGTAAATTTTTCAACCAACTTTGAGACTTGAAACTATCCTTTCAGATCTGGAGAGGTCTCTCTTGGGAGGTGAGGTCTTCATGTGGGATATGCCTTTTAGAGCAGTGGCTATATTTAACACCTTTGAAATAATGGGTTTTGGTTAAATTGGCGCAAGAGAGTAAGACTTGGGATATGGAGTTGATTTGAGGAAATGATAGAGACAAATGACTCAGTGACTGAACTTGAGAGGATAAGGATAGGCGAGAAACAGTCTTCAGTGTAAAACCGTAACGTGTGGCGGGGAGAAAACATAGGAAGTAACTTGGAGCACCTCTGCAGGTGAATTCAGAGTTAGCTTTTAGAAGAAAACGTTTTGTTTAAGTGGTGCGAACAAGGGGAGTTGTGTAGCGAATCCACAGGTTCAAAAATTTGTTGCGAAATAGACAGAAAAATATATGAATAAATAAGACATGAAGCACATATGCAAATAAAGAGGCACAATATATCTGACTGCTACAAATATAATCTTTTCTTCAAGTTACAGGACCTTTGCATTAAGTTTCAGTTAGATTTAAATAACATACAATAGCTACTGTCTATCCCAATTTCACCAACCAACCCTGTTTACATGAAAATGATCCCCATATAGAGAAAAATAATTTCAACCTTAGCTGCCAGGGTCGAACTACTCCCTCCTAGAATCATGGATCTGTTTTCTTTGAAAGAGAACAATAACTTCAACAGATTCACTAAAAATAGAAAACCCGACTTTGCCAAATCATAATCATAACCGAAATATTATTTACAATCATTGATCATGATAAAAATTTGACCATATGGTTATGATGATTCATCATGTGCACTACTGGAAACTCTGTCACCCCTGCACAACAAGTCTGCTATGCAATAGTAACCTACAACAAAAAACAATGCAGTGGATTTGCGCAGAAAACTGGAAAAATAGGCGTTAAATATGTCATATATCACTAATAAAACACTATTTTTATAATTTGAGAGAGGTTTTTGTATTTAATCTTGTTATGAATAAAAAACTCTCTCTCTTTCTTGAAATTTGTCTCCATCTGGCTGGAATATGTGTCGCAAAAACATGTCTCGGACAAGAAATCATGAAAACTGAAAAATAGGGCTCAAAGATTCCTTTGAATATCCCAATCTGTGACACATTTTGAAAATATGAGAGGTTTTTATTATTTGTCTTGTCCTCGACAAAAACCTCTTGAGAGTTTCAAAATTCCTCTCCAGTTGGTCAGAAATTGATATTGAAGTTGACCACTAAACCATTAATTTGTGCAGTGTGACCTGTAGCTGGTGTGCAGGAAAATCCACTGCATGATAGAATCCACTGCGCGACAACATCCTATGTGAAAAGAAATCCACTGCGTGACAACATCCTATGCACGACATAATTTATTGTGCAACAAGATCCTATGCACGACAGAATCCACTACATGAAAAAAATCCACTATGTGATGAAATCCACTGCGTGACAGAATCCTTTGCGTGGTGAAATCCACTCGCGATGAATCCTTTTCACGGTGAAGTTCTCTGCGCAATGCGTAGAAAATTTTGCAGTGCAAAATTTCAAATGTAAATGGAAGAAATAAATGATAAGATTCATTTTGAAACTGACCCTTGGAGATGTTACATGATGCCAGTCATAAAAACAATATGGGTGCTAACATGCATGACTTTGAAAATTGTTGACAAATTTATAATCGTAGCTATGAAAATCATGGTGCTAACAACTGGCTCCAATGGGGATGCTATCCTCCTCATGAGGTAGAAAAGAACAATAGACCATGTTACGATCCATTGGGTTGCTCCCAAACTCAACTTTCCAACTGTAACTTGTAACCTACATCCGCCGAAAACCCAAAATTGTAGATGCCCCAAACTGAAATTTGAAACTAAGATGAAAATGAAACTGCAGATTGCTAAAAGAAATGCTCGTAGTACTGAGATTATTTACACTCCTACCTACCCTAACTACTAAAAAAAATGTCAATCAAGTGAAATCAAAATGTCAATGCAACCATGCAAGCACTTATCCACTTTTTGGTTTCTTTTCACATGCTTGCTCCAAAGCCTGTTTACTGATAAGTCATTCAAAAATTTATCTATCAATTCAAATCTCAAAAAATCAAAAACTTTGGGACTGTTTGTTGTCTCCACCAAAACTGCAAATGGATCATCCAAAACATGCACATAACAACAACCATGTTTCACCCCTTCCACTGCATTCTCGTTTTTATGTGATTTAACCTGTTGATTGCCACGAAGAGGCTGAAAATTCTGTTGAGACTGCTGGAAATAACAATCTTCTGAATCATAAGACATCATTGGCTGAAATGAAACCCTTGGTGGAAAGCAATCCATATCTAACATCGACATCGATTGACCATCATCTTTATTTCCAAGCTGGTAGTTGAGCACAGGCTACAAATCTGAACTGAAATAACCTTCCATGTAATCAACAACACAGTCATAAAATGCATGAGAAGGTTGTTGGTATTCCTCACTGATAACAATTTTCTCATGTAAAACAACGTCACTGTGAATGCAATCAGAATTCTCTAATTCCTCTGTTATCTCATGATTTACTCTTAGCAATTCAATGGAAGAAAAACATAATGGAAGATAATTTTCATTGGAGAGTCCATTGATTTCTTCATATTCAACATCATGTCTAGAGGATTTTTGATTTGAAACATTATAAAATTTTTGCTTCAGCAATTGTTAGGACCACACTATGCACCTTTTTGCCTATACTTTTTTCCATTATTATACCCTTCATCACTTATATTTAGAATCATAATATCACTTCATCTGATCATTCCAAGGTATACAACGACCTTTCTCATTACTATATGCTTAATCTATTTTGCATAATATTTTACATCACTTTTGTACTTAACCATTGATTAGAAATGCATAAGTGTCCAAAACCGTAGATTTGCATTCAAGGCCTATTGCTGAAACACGGAGCTGCTACACAGTCCGAGGTCGCAGATGCTGAAACACGGAGCTACTACACAGTCCGAGGTCGCAGATGATGAAACACGGAGCTGCTACACAGTCCGAGGTCGCAATATGCTGAAACACGGAGCTATTATATAGTCCAAAGCTGTAGATGCTGAAACACAGAAGAAACCGCCAGAACCGAAGATGTTGAAACTCAAGGAAGCCACCACAGTCAGCGGTCAACACAGTCAGAGCGCAATTCACGTGGCTGAACCAGCCCGCGAATTGCGATGCTGAAATAGCATCAGCAACGACGAGAAGAAGCTGTTACACCAGCCGTAACAACAATACCTCGATCAGTTCCTGTAATAGCATTCGGTTGCGTGAAACCAGGAAATCCTATGCTGATTTAGAAAGAAGATCCGATCTAGGATAGGATTCAGATATGCATTGTAATGATTGTATCGAAGGGATTTCCTCTTTAAATCAGAGGAAATCACCATTTGAGACATCCAAGTTTTGATGTACTGAAGCAACTCCAAAGAAGCGGGACGTGTTCTATTCTTTCAATTTGTAATGTGATATTTCGACAGATGAATATAAGACTGCTTTGATTATTCATCTCTAAGCTTTCCCGTTTCAGGGGAATCTTGTGAGAAGGGAGGGCCCACCTTCATCACAAGATTCACCCATTAGTTAGAAGTGTGTTAGTATAATTTCTGTTCATGCTTTGTTTAACTGTCGTTTGCTGAAACACCGTTTTAATGAATTTCGCTTTGCTGAAACACTACTGACTCTGTCTTAGTTTATTGAATGGAATTTGTAATTCTTTTATCAGCAATCTTGTGTGATGATTTTATGCTAGCAGAGATTTGATTAAAGGTTCCTGCTCAGACAGAAAGGAATCGGAACATCATACCCTCTGTAGGATTCGATTACTGCTGCAAGTGTGCTAGTCAGAGGTTCGGTTAAAGGTTTCCTGCTCAGACAGGAAGGAATCCAATTACCTTGACCTCTATAGATTTTATTTCCTTCAGCAAGTGTGCTAGCCAAATATTTGGTTAAAGGATTCCTACTCAGACAGGAAGGAATCACAACACCTTGTCCTCTATAGATTTCATTTCCTTCGGCAAGTGTGCTAGTCAGAGATTTGGTTAAAGGGTTCCTACTCAGATAGGAAGGAATCACAACACCTTGTCCTTTGAAGATTTCATTTACCTCTGCAAGTGTGTTAGCCAGGGATAGGGTTAAGGGTTCCTACTCAGAAAGGAAAGAACCAACACATCCTGCCCTCTGTAGACTTTCATTAATGCTAGCCAGAAACTGGGTTAGTGATCCCTACTCAGAAAGGAAGGGATCAGACTACTCTATTCTCTGTAAACCTCAACCTCACAAGTGTGCTAAACAGAAGTAAGGCTCAAGGCTCCTGCTCAGAAAGAAAGGAACTAGGTGGCTTTGTTTTCTGTTAGGTAGAGTTAATTGTTTTCTGCATTATTGTTTTCATGAACGAGTGTTAATGCTGAAGTCTATGTTGAGAGTAAGGGTCCTGTTCTCTGATTGCAGAATAGTGTTATTTCCCATTGCAAGTGTTATTTTAATGTAATCCAGGATTCTTAAATTGATCTTTAAAGGTTTGCAATAGGGAAGTTACTTTCTTGTGATTTAATACAGAGCTTCAATTTATTTGAGCAAGTGAGATTAGTATAAGTTTCTTTACTACAACACTAAGCTACTTTTGGAATTGAGCATATATAGTGCGTGGTTATCTTTGAAATAAAAGACTTCCCTGGGTTGATAATTTAGGTTTCACTTGGTTGTTTGAAATCAATTAAGCAATTATAGTGACCAACATTTTGGCGCCGTTGCCGGGGAAGATAGCTATATATTTCAAAAGCACTTATGATTTTTTTCTTTAGATAAAAAGATTGCATGAAAACCCCCAAAGACACTAACCCTGTAGGTAGCAGGGGAAGAGGAAAAGGAGGAAGAAAGACTTTCATTGACGACATTCATCCAAGTCTGAATCTGCTGCTCAACGACCAAATCTTCAAAAGCAAAACTCCCAGCCCTCATTTCAAGCACATTTCGAAACAGGGAAAGAAGTTTGGAGCCCTGAGACAGTCCAGAAGCCAGTAGGAGACATTGAGGACAAAGCAAGTGCAACAGGGGAGCAGACAGAAAACATGGATGAGTACTTGCATCACGAAGAAGAGGCAGAAGTAGAGGTAAAAGATGAAAATTCTTTTTCTACATTAGGATTCCATATAGGCGATCTCCCTGGAGGAGCAGCCCCCATGAAAAACATTCCACTCTCAGCATTGCCAAATTTTCATGGGTTATCTTCAGAGGATCCTGATGAATTTCTGTTTGAGTTTGATATATTGTGTAGAAGTTATGATTATGTTTCTAATGCTCAGAAACTGAAGTTATTTCCAGCA
>JASDQU010109011.1:44880-77644 GCA_032191745.1 Picea mariana | reverse complement strand
ATATATATATATATATATATATATATATATATATATATATATATATATAGTAATTAGTTAGCTATTTCATTTCTTTTATTTGTTTCTTTTAGGACTTGCAAATTGGCTAACAGAGCCATTAAACCTGTCAGAACAAGTTACACCAAATGACTTGGTTTATTTAGACAATCCTGGACCAGACTCATTCTTCCAGTTGACGGACAGTCAATTTCGCCTACCAACAAGCTGGTAGGTGGGAAGACCTCCTCAAGAGTTAATGAGGGGATGGGGCAGAGCACCCATCTGTAAGGTTTTCAGACCTGACCATGGATTGGGAATTCGAGCCACAAACAATATTGTTGAGGAAGGAAATAAATGAAGGTGTGGTGGGCAGGGGAAGACATGAGAAGAGTGTAGAGAGAAGAGGCTAAGCTCTCGGATTCAAGAAAGAACTAAAAAATGAGTGTTCTGGTCATAGGCAAATTGTCTGGTAGGGTTATGATACAAGATGATAAACGAGGATGGTCCTCTTTGCTTAGTATTGTGTAAATCGTTTCCAAGATCCCACAGGAGGAGGAGAGTAACCTACGTCCCTAATGTTGTTGAGCCAAAAGAAAGGATTCTATTGCAAAGCATTGTGGACTAGCTTGGGGGTGGCTAGTGGTAAATCCGTTAGGAGTGACTGAGCCCATGGTTGGGTGGAAACATGAACCCCTTTCAGAAGTCGCTTCAAGTTATCTGGTTTTGATAAGTATTTTCCTACTTTATGTATTGAACTGAAATAATGGATGATTGCATGGGTTTATCTATATATGCGTATATATAACTATTTTCTGTGTGGAATGATCATGATATGTGTATGCATTCATCTCCTTGTGAACTTATGCTTTTGACTGATAGTCTGTATGCCCCATCTTAGCTCCCAAGGATTCTTGGGACATAAGCTTTTAATACAACCAAGATAGGAGATATCGTGTCAATATGAACTTTTCCATCCGAGTAGGATACATCCTTCAGACTCATTGTTGTGCAACCGAGATTCCAGGCCCAGGTCCTTAACCATTTCATGATAAATCCGAGGAAGGATATAAAATTTTAAGCCTTGAAAGGAAATATCTCTTCATTTGGAAGATGAGCAGATGAGATCCATTTGAGAGGACCCATATGATCAATACCTAGGAACCTTAGGCTAGGATCCTCATGGCCGAATTACAGAGTTTCAAGGCCGAAAATGAGAGATTGATAAAGGATCAATAAAAACAAATAAAAATTAATGTAGTCTTGCTAAATAGCTTATCCAATATACAGAGGAAGCTACAACATGGGCTTGCAACAAGTCATGTGGACCGATGACATACGAAGAAAAGTCAAAGTCCACTTGAGATACAAAAACTTGGTCCCATAAGTGGCCACACTAGGAGGAGTACCTTGAGGAAGGTCCAACCTGGAGACAAGGGATACTCATTGAGAGAATCCTCTGGAAAAAAAACTAGCAACTCCAAGGGATCTTCTAGTATAAAAACTAGCTCACATTCTCAAAGGAAAGGAAAGAAGTGAAATAATTCCAAAAGTCATGAACCCGAAGAGTTCAAGAAAGATAAACCACCCTCTTTCAATGGATATATTGAGAAAGGGGAAGAGATAGAAGCTTGTATGTTTGGTTTAAATAAGTACTTCAGATTCCATGATTACTCTGAAAGCTTGAAGGCTCAAATAACCATCTTCAACCTGAATCGAAAAGATTCCATTTGGTGGGAAGACCTTAAGAATGTGAAAGGAATCTATGAATATGACTTATCATGGAAAAAATTTGAGAAACACTTCAAGAAGAAGTATCTGTTAGA
This sequence comes from Picea mariana, assembly GCA_032191745.1. NCBI lineage: Eukaryota > Viridiplantae > Streptophyta > Pinopsida > Pinales > Pinaceae > Picea > Picea mariana. The sequence continues at coordinate 75,821 of JASDQU010109011.1, read as the reverse complement.
GAAATACTTTGATGGGAATACTAAGGAGTTCTATGAACTCAAGATGGGACAACTCATCATAGAGGAATATGTCAATAAATTCCTTGAGTTGTTGAGGTATGTACCCTACATAAAGGATGAAAAGGTAAAAGTGCAACGATTTATTAGTGGGTTACCTCATACCTACCAGAACAAGATTAAGTTTGATGAGCCAAATACCTTAAAAGAAACTATCTGGAAGGCAAGGTATTATTATGAACAAATCGAGAGTTAGACAGAACCTCATGAGGACTGGAAGAAGAAGAGTGTTTCGGGATTCAATAAGAAGGGGTTCAAATCCTCAAGATTTAAGAATTATAGGAAGGACTCTAGGATAAGCCTTCTTACTAGAAGTGTATATCAACAAAATTTCCCCTCCCAGAGTGGAAATAAACCTTTTGGAGAAACCCTAGGAAATATTGATAACCCAAAGAAGGAACCCTTGAAATGTTGGGGTTGTGGAGAAGAACATCTACTGAGGGATTGTCCACACAGACAACAAAACAATAGGAGAGTCTAAAATATCCAAGAATCTACCACAGTCAATTATGTGGCTAGGATATTTCCATGAATTTATGCAGCTTTGGATAATAAACAAGCCGACCACCAAGATTTAGTGGTGGAGATGGAAGGTATGATTGTCGACCATCTAGTTTCTATTTTAATTGACCCTAGATCTAATTTGAGTTATGTGAACCCTCAGACTGTTGATAAGTGTAAACTACAATCAGTTAGACATGATAATCCATCGTTGGTACAACTAGACACTGGAACAAAAAGAAACATAGCAGAGGTCATACCAGCTTGCCAATTCACCATGGATGGATTTCCCACTCAAGCAACCCTTAACATACTTCCCCTAGGATCTTATGACCTATTGATTGGTATGGATTGGTTAGCTACTTATAAAACTAAGCTGGATTATTACCATTAAAATTTATAATGTGTAAATGAAGAAGGGAGAAAGATAACCCTCCAAGGGATTAAGAAACATGTCTCTATGAGATGAATATCAACCCTTAAAATGAAAAAGTATTGTAGAAAGGGATATCCTCTATATGCAATACAAGTGTTGGAATCTATTGACGATGACAAACCAAACCTAAAGTACCACCCCATCTTAAGAGAGTATAGAGACGTATTCCCAGAAGAGCTACTGGGTCTACCTCTAATAAGAGACATTGAATTCTTGATAGAACTTGTAATAGGAGCAGTGCTAGTGTCTAGGACATCCTATAGGACAAGTACACCCAAGCTAGTTGAGCTAAAGTTACAACTAAAGGAAATGATGGAAAAAGGCTACATTTGGTCCAATGTGTCTCCATGGGGAGCACCGATATTTTTTGTGAAGAAGAAATATGGCACACTCCGACTGTGCATAGATTATAGAAAACTCAATAAGACAACCATAAAGAACAAGTACCCCTTACCAAGAATCAATGACTTGTTTGACCAATTAGGGGGTGCTTCCATTTTCTAAAAGATTGAATTAAGGTCTGGGTACCATCAAGTCCAAATAAAGGATGAAGACATCCACAAAAAAGCCTTCAGGACAAGGTATGGTCACTATAAATTTGTGGTGGTGACATTCAGATTAACCAATGCCCCCACCACTTTTATGTGCTTGATGAATAATGTACTCAACAAATTCCTAGACATATTTGTATTGGTTTTCATTGATGATATCCTAATATAATCCAAGAAAAGAGAGGAGAATGAAGAACATCTTAGACTCATACTTCAAGTACTAAGATATCATCAAATCTATGCTAAGTTTAGCAAGTGTAACTTTTTCCAGAAGCAAGTGCATTACTTAGGACATGTTATTTCTAAAGAAGGAGTGGCAGTAGACCCTGAAAAGAATAGATATATTATGGAATGGCCTACCCCAAAGGATGTATCTGATATCATATCCTTTATGGTATTAGTAGGATACTATAGAAGGTTAATAAAAGGATTTTCCAAGATTGGTTGTCCAATCATTGCCCTTCATAAAAAGGGGGTTAAATTCACTTGGATATCAGAATGTGAAGAAAGATTTCAGGTGTTGAAATACCTTCTAACCCATGCACCCATGCTGAATATTACAGACCCTAATAATGAATTCCTTGTTTGTTCATATGACTGGAAGGAAGGACTCGGAGGTGTCCTTATGCAAGAAGGACGTGTACATTTCTATGAATCCAGAAAATTGAATGAGCATGAAATATATTATGTGACCCGTGGTCTAGAGTTGGATGCCATAGTGCATGGTTTAAAAATGTGGAGGAATTACCTCCTGGGTAGGATATTTTTACTTGTGACAGACCACTATGGGTTGAGGCACCTATTTGATCAACCAAAACTCAATGCTAGACAAGCTAGGTGGATGACTCTCCTTAGTGAGATTGATTTCAAAATCAAACACATCAAAGGAAAGGAAAATAGGGTGGTTGATGCTCTTAGAAGAAGTGTGAAAATGATTCACCTTGCAACGATAAGAACCTATGAAACAAATGTCAGGGAAAGAGTAAGGAATGCACAAGAAACATATGCATTATTCAAGATCGTGACCTCATACCTAAGGAAAGAGCCTATAGGGATAAAGTATGAAGGCTATCATATGCTCAATGAAGGCCTGCTGAATTACATAAACATATTGTATATCCCAAGTTGTGATGACTTTAAGAGGTTCATAATGGATGAAATTCACAAGAGACCATATACTGGTCACCCAGGATATCGGAAAATGATCATGACCACTAGGAAACAATTCTATTTTCTTGGATTGAAAAAGGACATAGCTGACTACCTAGATAAGTGTCTAGAATGACATCAAGCTAAGATAGAAAACCGACACCCAACAAGGTTGTTACAACCTCTACCAATTCTAGAATGAAAATGGGAAACCATCTCCATGGATTTCATCATCGGATTACCAAAATCGGCCAAGAATAATGATGCCATCATGGTAGTGGGGAAAAAATTGAGAAAGTCTACTCACTTCATTCCTATCAAATAGACTTGCAAGGAAATAGATATTTCCAACATATTCATGAAGGAGATATTCTGATCCAGATGGATATCAGTGGCCACCCACCTTTTCCAATTGGCTCAAAACAATTTTCTGACATTTTTGGCAATTTACTATTTTTAGCAGTTTTTACTTACAGGGCCATTTTGAGGGCCTAAATGAAGGTTTTCCAGTATTGAGCTCCTTAATGATATCCAAAGGAATTATTTATCCCCTAAAATTAATCTCCTTGACGATACCTTTCCCACGGACTATCACACACCTAAAACGGACATCGTATGCAAAAGTTACGACCCCGGGAAGTTGATGTACTAGCTTACCCAAATGGGGCCCACATGACTTTTGGTGCTTCATCTCCTAGGGTTAGGTTTTTGGATGTCTATGGTTTTTGTAATTCTTTCTTATTGTAAAAATGCCTTCATATCCTCATTGTAACCTTCTTCTTTCGAATGCGTGTTGTCATCACATCTCTTCTCAGAGATAAGCTGCCACCATTCCAACAAGCTTGTTTCTGCTACATTTTACAGTTTCAGCTTATTTCGTTATTGAATAGAAAACCAGTTTTGTTGTATCTCTATTATTTTGTGTTAATAACCTGTTAATAATCTATATTCATTTCATTCTGCTAATAAAATCTGGATCAGTGGTATTAGAGCGGTTTGCTCCTTGTCATCTTAATGCATGTCCCCAACAAGGTCGAAGTACAAAGAGTTGGGTCTCGATCTTGTTTCTCTTGAGGACAGAAGCTCTCACATGCTTAAGTGACTTCCCATGGAAGGAGAAAATAAATATGATGGGATAGGAGATCCTTTCAAACTATTGATTGAGGAATCCTTCATGCAACAAAGGAATGAGATGATGGATAGTTTCGCGCAAATCCTTTAGCGACTATCAACAACCGACGCATCTTCTTCGAATGGAGGCGCTGCCCCCTTCAAGGTACAAATAAAATTTGATACTCCTATATTTGAAGGTCAGGTAGACACAGATTCTCTAGACAAGTGGTTGAATCTACTAGAAGGGTATTTTTCTGTTCATAAATTTTCGAATAGAGAAAAGATTACTTTTGCGCTCTTTAAAGTTGTTCCCCATGTCAAAGATTGGTGGGAAACTTTCTCTGAGAAATAAGAAATAGAGGAAACCTCATTATTTTCAATTATGATCACCTAGGAATCCTTTATGGATGCTATTAAGGAACAATACTACCCTATCGGAAGTTATGACGACTTGTATACCAAATGGACCACACTGTAGCAAGAAAGAGACCAAACAGTGCCAAATTTCACAAATATCTTCCATACCTTGAGCACCAAGTTGGGTATCAAAGATTCGGAGTGATATATGGTGCTTAAGTATCGTAGTTCTCTACATAGATACATCCAGACCGAAATGGAATTTCTGGACATCTCATCCTTGGGCGCGGCCTACCGATATGCCGTCAAAATCGAGTAGAAGCTCAAACAAAAGACGTGGCAATTTGGGCCTCGGAACCCCTCACAACAAAAGCCAGGAAAGGGTGGCCCCAAACCACCAAACAAAGGACAAAGAAAAGATGGACAGTATCAAGAAAACCAGTACAAGCCGCAAGCAAAGAAGGACACCAAAAAGACAAAGAAAGATACCGGGAAGTGGTGCGACTTCCATAAGAGCCCTTGGCATAACACTATTGACTACCGCTCAAAGCAGTCACTGGTGGCTGAAGTGAAAGCCTCTGAATTAGATGCAGATTTTGACTCTGAGATAGAACCAGAAAAGGGAAGACAGATCATTGATGCGGAACTTAGTGCCACCGTTGCTACCACCAAGCTCCAGCCTGGTGAACCAGACGAGCCAGAAGAAGGAGAGTGCCTCTTCCATTCAAAAATGTGGGTAAAAGGCACCCCACTACACTTCATCGTTGATAGCGGTAGCCAAAGGAACCTCATATTAGCAGATGTCGTCAAGTGGCTAGCCTTGCCAACAATGTTTCACCCACAACCCTACACCACTAGATGGCTCTGCTAAGGAAGCAATCTCTGCATCAACCAACAGTGTCGACTGTCGTACGACATCAAGCCCTTCAAAGATGAGGTATTGTGTGATGTTGCTCCTCTCAAAGTTTGTTATGTTCTTTTGGGACAAACTTATTTATGTAAACATCATGCTGTATATGAATCTAGGCCTTGTAGTGTTATTATTACTTTGAATAGGAAATTGTACAGGATACTCGAGGCAATCCCACCTAGTGCTATTTCCTTGATCTCTGCTAAGCAATGTAGGAAGGTCATCTCTCAGATGGGGAAGTTTGTATTCTTCATGATTCGCTCTTAGAATAAGCGAAAGATCACAGCCACATCCAGGGTCTCTGCGACCGACCTCTCCACATAGCAGAAGCAAGTAGATAAGGTCGTGGAAGAATACTCAGATATCTTCTCCTCACCTATAGGGGTATCTCTACACTGCCAGGTCAAGCACCCCATCAATCTGATCCTCGATGCACCACTGCCCATTAGGCCAGTCTATCATCGCTCATTGTTAGAGAATGAGGAGATCAAGTGATAGATCCAAGAACTACTCTACAAGGGGCACATCCACCCCAACTCATCACCTTGTGGGAGCCCAATCATGTTGGTACAGAAGAAATATGGAACTTGGCGACTCTGTATTGATTACTGGGCTCTGAATTAAATCACTGTTAGAAACCGGTACCTGATTCCCCAAATCGATGACCTCCTTGATCAACTCACGGGGGCCAAATACTTCAGTAATATTGATCTGAAGTCTGGCTACCACCAGGTCCCGATAGAATAGACATATGTATGGAAGACCACCTTCAAGTCAAAGGAAGGACTTTTTGAATGGTTGGTCATGCCCTTTGGTTTGACAAATGCTCCAACACTTTCATGAGGATGATGGATGATATCCTGCGACCATTCACTAACACTTTTGTAGTGGTGTATCTGGATGATAGTCTAATTTACAACAAGACTTGGGTCGAACACTTGCATCATATTCAGCAGGTTCTGCACACCCTGCGGTAGCACAAGATATACGCCAACCTGGAAAAATTCTCCTTCGACATGGACAGGGTCCATTACCTAGGCTAAATCATTGATCAGTATGGCGTACATGTGGATCCAACCAAGATCCAAGTCATCCATGACTGGCCAGCCCCAACAACACTCATTGAGCTTCAGATCTTCTTGGGACTTGCTAATTTCTACTGTAGGTTCATGTTGGGTTTCTCCCATATTGCATGGGCCCTCAGCCAAATAAATAGGGGTGGTGGTAAGGTGAAATTTGCATGGGGCCAGTCCCAACAACAATCGTTCAATGATTTGAAGCAATGCTTGTGCTCAACCCCAGTAATTTCAATACCAATCCTGCAACATCCCTTTGAGATCGAGACAGATGCTTTAGACTATGATGTGGGCACCATTCTCACTCAACATAGCGATCCCATGGCCTATCATAGTGAGAAAATGTCAAATATTGTCTGTAAGTACCCTACTTACGACAAAGAAATGTATTCCATTGTGCAAGCATGCTGCTAGTGGAGAAATTACATTCTTGGGAAGGAGAGAGTCATCCACATTGATCATAAGACACTGCAGTTCATGCAAACACAGGGAAAACTACAGAATGACCACCATCAAAAGTGGTCCACATAGTTGCAACAATTCCACCTCAACATCAAGTATAAAACAGGAAGCACCAATCGCGTCATTGATTGCCTCAGCAGACCACCAGTCGCGACACTCACCATGGTGCTATACTCTTGCGGCCATGAGACATATGGATGGCCCCAACTCTATGAGAGAGACCCTGACTTCGCCACCACATACCAAATGTTGGGTGCAAATGCAGTTGTCGATAATTTCCATCTTCAAGATGGGTTGTTGTGTTGTTTGGGCCATATCTGTGTTCCATCAAGTGAGTGAGAAAAGATGATATGTGAAGCCCACTACAGTAAGGTGGCAGGACACTTTGGCATCGAAAAGACAGTGGCGATGCTACAGACATTTCTACTGGCCGAAACTTCGGCAAGAGGTCGACAAGTATATCAGGTCCTGCATTACCTGCACTATTACCAAACCAACCACTAAGAAACAGGGCTTGTACACCCCTCTTCCTACTCCTGACAGGCCATGGGAATCCATCTCAATGGACTACATGTCGGGCCTCCCATCCACCAAGTGGGGAAATGAATGTGTTTTTGTGGTTGTTGATCACTTTTCTAAGATGACGATTCTGGTTGCCTGGAAGAAGAGCATCACAGCAGAGGCCACTACCAAGCTCTTCTTTGAACAAGTTTGGGTACATTTTGGAATTCCACAAACCATTGTCTCAGATCATGCTAGTTGATTTCTCAGCGCATTTTGGTTGAGCCTCTGGCCACTGCTGGACACCAAGCTCACCAAATCCATGACCTTCCACCCCCAAATAGATGGCCAAACCGAGGTTGTAAATCAAATGATTGTGCATATCCTTCGCATGTATAATTAAAATAACCCTTGCACATGGGATGAGAGCCTTCCCTATGTCCAACATATCTACAAGCAAGCCTTTCATATCTCAACTAGCCACATCCCCTTTCAAGTGGGGTTGGGATTCCAACCATTGGGTCCCATAGATGTTGCACTTCCCTTTGCGGTCACCTCGACTGACTCATCTCCTGATCCAACTGAAGCTGACAAAGTCACCCATTTCATTGAGTGGATCTAGCACATCCACCAACAGGTTCAAGATATCCTACAGAAGTCCAATGACAAGTACAAACAACGCCATGATCAACATCAGGTGCCGCATAAGTTTCAGGTGGGTGACAAAGTTTGGTTGCACTTGCAGAAAGAACACCTTATAGGACCCCATCGAAAGATTTTCCCACTCTGTTATGGACCATACACTATCACCAAGGCCATGGAGGATAATTATTTTGAGCTCAACATTCCTCCTTTCCTTGGCCTGCACCCAATGTTCAACGTGGATCTCCTTTGCCCTTATTTCCCACCATTATTGGACACCTCAGAAGTAGCAGAACAACTAACACCAAAAGAGATAAACCCCGACTGCGTACAACAGGCATCCAATGACATATTGTGGATAGACAAATCAAGGGCACTCGACAACAAAGGATCCATCTTTTTCGAGTTGTCAAAGCAGGGCAGCTCCTGCACCAAGGCAAGTGGCTCACCTGGGGACAAATTCAGCAGAAATTTCCTCATCTAATGGGGGACCTCAATGCAATGGATACCATTGCTTCCTAAGGAGGGAGGATTGATCCATATGAATATTGGTGGCCACCCACCTTTTCCAATTGGCTCAAAATAGTTTTCTGACATTTTTGGCAATTTACTATTTTTAGCAGTTTTTACTTCCGGGGCCATTTTGAGGGCCTAAATGAAGGTTTTTAGGTATCAAACTCCTCAATGAAAACCAAATGCATGATTGAGCCCCCAAAATAATTCTCCTCGATGATACCTTTCCAACGGGCTATCACATGCCTAAAACAGAGATCGTATGCAAAAGTTACGACCCCGGGAAGTTGATGTACTAGCTTACCCAAACGGGGCCCACATGACTTTTGGCGCTTCATCTCCTAGGGTTAGGTTTTTGGCATTTTTTATTATTGTAAAAAGGAATTCAGAGCCTCATTTTAACCTTCTTCTTGTGAATGTGCACTACCGTCACATCTCTTCTCAGAGATAAGCCGCCACCATTCCAGCAAGCTTGTTTCCGCTGCATTTTACAATTTCAACTTATTTCGTTATTGAATAGAAAACCAGTTTTATTGTATCTATGTTATTTTGTGTTAAGCACCTGTTAATAATCTATATTCATTTCGTTATGCTCATAAAATCTAGATCATATTCATACTGCATGAAATGCCTAGGGAGATTGTATCTGACAGAGACACAAAATTCACTTCAAGATTTTGGGAATCCTTGATGGCTAGTTTTGAGACCAAATTGTTGTTTAGCACTGCCTATCACCCCCAAACCGATGGATAGACAAAAAGAGTAAACCAAATATTATAAGACATGTTAAGAATGCATGTAATGCATCAGCTTAAGAAGTGGGAAGACTACCTGCCATTGGTAGAATTTTCCTACAACAACAGTTATCAAGAGTCACTAAAGATGAGCCCTTTTGAAGCCCTCTATGGTAGACAGTGCAAGATTCCAATCAGTTGGAGTAATCCGGTGGAAAAAATTTCAATTGGACCCGACATGATGAAAGAAATGGAGCAAAAAGTGATTCAAATAAAGAAAAATATGAAAATTTCTCAGGATAGATAGAAGATTTATGCCGACAAAAAGATAACTCCCAGAGAGTTCAAGACATGAGACCATGTCTATCTCAGAGTTAGGCCTTAGAAGATTTCCATGAGAATGGGAGCTTGTGTCAACCTCAGTATTGTGTACCCTTTGAAGTCTTAGATAGAGTGGGACCTGTAGCCTATAGGCTAGCACTCCCTCCCACAGTAAAGGTGCATAATGTTTTCCATGTTTCATTATTGAAGAAGTATGTACATGATTCTAATCATATAATTGATTGGTCTATGATCCAGGTGGATCCATAGGGATAATTCCTTCAAGAACATTAATTCATACTAGACAAGAAGGAAACATCGCTTAGGAACCGAACCATTGCACAGGTTAAGGTGAAGTGGAAACACTTTGTCCCAGATGAGGCTACGTGGGAAATGGAGGATGCCATGAGACAAGCATATCCATTTTTTGTTACTTCTGTATATACAAAGAATATTGATAGATAGAACATAGAGGACGATGTTCCTTTAAGGGGGAGTGGATTGTAACACCCCATTTCCCCAATTTTGTAAATATAACTATATTGGCCAAAAGAGACTATGGAAAACTCAATATTTGTGAATGTTTGATTTGATGGACCTTTGTATAAAAGGTCAATGAATGTAAATTCTGTTATTTAATAGAAAATGGATAAGTGTTGCATGACTACAGGAAGGGGGGTGTACTAAAAGATACGACAAATTCTATGAAAGAGATGGTGAAGGGGACCAGGAATGGTTGCATTAACCTCCACCAAACCAATACCTTACTAGATTTAATTTATTAGGACCAGAACAATCCTTTGATTCGGGAATGAATTACAGTTAGGCTGGTAGGTGGGAAGACCTCCTCAAGATTTAATGAGGGGATGGGGCAGAGCACCCATCTGTAAGTCTTTTAGACTTGACCACAGACTAGGAATTCGAGCCACACACAATCTTGCTAAGGAAGGAAAGAAATTGAGGTTTGGTGGGCAAGGGAAGACTTGTGAAGAGTGCAGAGATGAGAGGCTAAGCTCTTAGGTTCAAGAAAGAACTAAAAAAGGGGTGTTCTGGTCATAGGGAAATTGTCTAACAGGGTTATGATACAAGCTGATAAACGAGGCTGGTCCTCGCTTTTTATTGTGCAAACCATTTCCAAGATCCAGTAGAAGGAGGAGAGTAACCTCCGTCCCTACTTTTGCTGAGATGGAAGAAAGGGTTCTATCATAGGGAATCATGGTCTATCTCAGGGGTGGCGAGTGGTAAATCCATTACGAGTGACTGATCCTATGGTTGGGTGGAAACATGCACCTCTTTCAACAATCACTTCGCATTATCTGGATCTGATAATTATTTTCCTAATTTATGTATTGAACTGAAATAATGGATGATTGCATGGGTTTATCTATATACATGTATCTATAACTGGTTTCTGTGTGGAATGATCATGATATGTGTATGCATTCATCTCCTTGTGAACTTATGCCTCTGACTGATAGTCTGTATGCCCCATCTTAGATCCAGAGGCTTATTGGGACATAATCTTGTAAGAGGACTGAGATAGGAGATATTGTGTCAATATGAACCTGTCCATCCGAGTAGGATACCTTCTTCAGAGTCCTTATCATGCGACTGAGTTTCTAGGCCAAAGTCCTTAACCATTTCATGATAAATCTTAGGAAGGATAGCGAAGTTTAAGCCTTGAAAGGAGATATATATTCGTTCAGAAGATGAGCGGATGAGTTCCGTTCAAAAGGAACCATATGATCAATACCTAAGAACCTTAGGACAAGCCTAAGGAAGCTAAGTCCTCTTGGTTTCGAAGCTTCAAAAGTCTGAGAATTTGGAGTGTGCTTGACCTTACTAGCCTTATACTGGCCGAAGGTAACCGAGAGTCTCGATTTCCCATAAGGTTGAGCGATGTTAGGCGGTTCCCCAAGTGGTTAGGTGTGAACCTATCTTACCAACTAAACTGGGATCCAAAACACTGAAGGCCAAAGCCGCGAAGGACCCAGAACCATAGATCGAGGGATCCTTTGGGTCATTTCACAACCGTTAATATACTAGGAACATGTGGTGCTAGCCCCTTTAGTTCAGATATTGGGAACTTTGGGAGATGAGAGGAGTTTGCATCACTACACTCCTAAACGTCAAATCCCTGAGGTAACAAGAGACGTAGATCTATAAATCTACATGGTCAAATCTTGATTGTGAGATTTGAGGAATGTTAGAAGTCTATCAGTTTGGGGTGATGTGGTGCAATGAAGTCACCTAGGGTGATGTGGACCCCAGATTGAATTTCCACATGCACCTGGATTCGTGTGTATCACATACCATATAGGCCCATTGGAACGTAACACGTGTCACCCTGACCCCTCCTACGTGTCAGTTCCTGATACATGTCCTCCTAGCCAACATGGTTGGTGAAGTGACTAAGACTTCAAGAGTTTAGGACTTCGAGACTACAGAGGATATGGGATGTAGTATGGTAGAGAGACTAAACAACCCAAAGGCCTGAGCCATGTGGTGAGCTTATGGGACTTCAAAATTTTAGAACTTCGGGTGGTCTCATGCATAGATAGTAAAGAGGCATGAAGTGCCAAAGCTTTGAATCCCTCCACAAATGATATAGGAGAAAGAGAGTAAGGCCATTCATGGGATCAGATGGTGTATGGTCTTCCACCGTGGAGGAAGGAACTTGGAAATAACACGTGTGAGGTATATCCACGTGGCCCTCAACCAATGAATGCTCAAAGAACTTCAGAGAGATATATCTGTCAGTTTTGCGCTCAATTTTGAGCATGGAGTCTGTGGGTGGAAAACTCTAGATGAGAAGAGTGTGGTAGAGGCCCCAAATGAAGGATTTAATCACTTAAGGGGAAAGAAATTTTGAGGTCCCATCCCTAGGAAAACTACTCATGGATCGGGTTTTTTACACATTGGACATGATTTAACCAACTCAACAACCTTCCTCTTGGCTCCTGTAGCCAACTGTACCAACCAATATTTCTCATGCTTTCTTCTTGGAAAAAAAAATCTTTCCACAACTTTAGAATCTATATAGCTATTACTATCCCCTGAATAAATTAAAATAGTAAAGGCATGGTTATTGATCATACCTTCAACTTCAATCATGTGTGATTTAAATTCAACTTGCTTTTGTCTAGTGCTGGATAGATCCTTGGTACTCTTCTACCCATGTCCTCTACCATTTATGCTTGTTGAACATTGTGAACAACTCTCACTTTGTCACTTCTGTGAGGAAAATCTCTATACATATGATCCCCTTTACAACCCCAACATTCCATAGGTGCCTGCCTTGACCTTTACCCACCTACTTTAGCCATCCCGGGCTCTCTCAAAACTGGTTGTCCTTGAGGACTATTTTTGAAAAATGGTGGCTGTACCCCTTCTGCCTCTTCTCCCTTTTAAACTTCTTCTTGTCTTCCCAAGCCTTCTAGAAAATAGGTTTCCCTTTCTACTGATCAAATAATCACTTTTCTCTTCTCATCGTTTCTTCCATATTTTTAGGATCATCATACTGGTTCTTATCACTGATGAAAGATAGAAACCAACTTAGATACCTTTGAATCTTTACTGTTTTGTCCTTGATGAAGGGGACAAACTTCAAAAACTCCAAGAATCTTCTTTCATACTCATCAATGGACATACTTCTCATCCTGAGTTCAAATAACTCTTTCATTTTCTTGTCATAATACCTCTTAGTTAAGTACTTATTTTCAAAATGCCTTTTGAATTCCCTCCATGTAACATTATTCTATCTAATGTGCTGCACTTGCACAAGTTGATCCCACCATATGGACAACTTTACTTTTATCTGATAGATGGAAATTCTTCATTCTGCATGAGAATAATAGTTTTGCAATTGGAAGTACTTCCTCATGCCTAGCATCCATGTTTCAACATCTTCATCCTCTGAATTGTAAGCATCCTATGCCTCCTCCATATCTCTGCACAATGTAACAATCATGTATGGTTATGAAAATAGTTAAGTCTGCAAAAAATCTGCAGTTAACTGAATTTTTTGTGAGATATATGGCTCACAACCACCCACGTGAAGGTCTGACGGCTGATATTTGTTTTCATCACCACTGCGCCTTACCACTTTCTCCTGGCTTGATCTATGGCTCCGATCTATCTTCAGCCAAAACCATCGGTCAAGCACTTCTACCCGGATCTACGGTGTAGATCAACTCCGTAACTTCAGAACTTCAGGCTTCGACCCCTTTTTCTTATAACACATAAACTTTTCCAAAGTCATGAAGTCCAAAGGACTTAGGGGTTTAACTTTCCTGCACCTTTTCTAAATCTGACAATTGTGAAGGATCTTCTTTCTCCCGAATAGATCCTACGACCCAAATTTAAACCTCGCGGCCCAACACAATGATTGGTGTGGCTTCTTTCTCTATTGGTTTTCTTGAACCGCTATACTTCCTGATCATCTGAACACAATCCCAGTGAATCTCTGAGGTTCATATTTTTTCCCTTGCCGCAACATTTCACTCTGAAACCTTTGTATCGTTAACCATTAACATGGCCCATCTAGGTTCATTGTCGAAACCATGGCTCTCATACCATTCTGTAATGTCTTCGTCTCTCAAACCTCTATCGGGGTAATGCTACCTAAATAATTGTATCTTTTCTTTTATGCTCTGATACCATTTTGCGAACTTTCCCAACCTTAAATCAATAGGTAGGCCATGGCATCGAACAAATTTGCGGAAACATTCACATATAAAATTTAACAGGAATAAATAGAGATAACATATGATATTCATATATTTATATACATATCTATATAATGCAATTTAAACAGTTATAAAATTTTGTTCATGCACCTATTCATGCGGAAAACAACATTAAAACATACATGCCATATATACAGACAATTCTAATAACATTATAACTTGAATTCAAGATACACGTCATACAAAGAACACAAATTTGGTACTTATATTTTAATATATGACCATCAACTGCATGTAGACCTTCCAAGAACCTCCCATCCTTAGACCACACTTCTCATTATGCTCAACAATGGGTCACCCCCAAGCTGGGACTAAACTCCACTGGGAAAGTGATTCCTAGGCTTTGCAAGGACAACAGGAAAGTCACATAGATCAACAGGAAGGATTTTCTCCTAGGAGCCACTTAATCCCACAGCCCACAGACCCTCATTCTTGACACACCTATCCCACCCCAAGAGTGTACACCTTCTATCACAAGTCAACACACTTCTCTTATAGGGCTTTAACAATAGACTAGACCAAAAGTCTCAGAGTACTGTAGTTGCTAAGGGACTCCCTCTAAGGGAACTCACTTCCTCAACACACTCTCTCAGCTGGAGAGAGTTGCTCACATGCCTGACAACTTGCCTCTTCTATTCAGCTCCTAAGTCCATCGGGTAACCTCCGTAGAAAAAAAAAATGGGTAAGGGCTCTGGTAATGATAACAAGCCACACCAGTCCAGAGAAAACGTGGTTAGGAAAAACAAAGGCTAAGGTGTGATATGGATCATACACTACACATTCGTGATGTGCTTCACAAGAAAAATGATTAGCTTCATTACATGGGTGTGCAGGTTCCGAAATTGCAGAGATCAACGATGGAGGCAATGACTAGTTTTGTTAAGGATTTTTGTCTCAGTGCATGCATCAATGGGGAGTATTGATGACCTGCAGAGTGGCGACCATTGCGAGAATCCTGAGAATATTGAGGGAACCCCCAACAAGCTGACTTTCCCACTTAAAAATTGCATGCGCCTAGGTTTACACATGTCTTCCTAAAGCTGCATGAGCTCCACTTTACACTCGTCTCCTTTCCCCAAGAGCTTAGGACAACATGGTTATGCCAAACCTTAGCCTCCAGAAAATAATATTATAATATTATTCCTTTATAGGTAATCCCTCTAGCTTAGCCCCTATTCCTAGACACTTATCCCCTTCCCTACCTAGTGGAGCTTAGTCCTCTATAACTCTTTCTTCGTGGTTGGTCTACACACAAGAATGCAATTTTATTAATGATGTGAGTATTTACATATACAAAATCAGTCTCATTGGCCTTAACATATGGGCTCTCTAACCTAATAAACACATAAGTCTTCCAACTTATAAACACTTGGATCACCAGCTTATAAACATAATTACAATTCAACTGGGGCTAGATGTATTATAATATGTAGAAATAGAAATATTGTAGAAAATACCAGTGGAACAACAAACAATAGAGAATCCCGAATCCATAAATGATATCTTTATTGGTAGAAAACCAAGTTCACTTTCCTCTTTGAAGGGGCGATCTCCAACAGAGAAAATCTCTATAACAATAATTCTCAAGACAAGACTTTCTCATGGATTTGACTCATGTTTATACTAATTCTACCTTCTAAAGAACGTTTTAGAGGAAGATATTTCTAGAAATGGAAGCTTCTATTAAGTCTTCTTAAATTAGACTTGTTCACATTATTAAATATGCCTTATAAACTAATGTCAGCCTTTATTGTATGGAAAATATATTATTCTACCTATGTGAGGGGTTAGGGAGGTTAGGTCGCTAACAATACAAGTTGTCAGTATAACAAAAGGGAGGCGTGATGCACAACGCATCACCCTTACAACATCCCCAAACATGCTAGCCTTAATGTTTACCTCACAATTAGAAGCTTGAAGATATTTTATGCATGGGAAAGGTGGGATAATGGGTCGGAGTGTAGGTGCTTCATTTGACGAGTAGACTTGGGGGTGGTTGACTCTGGTTCAACTAGAATTTTAGGTAAACACTCCCTTTCTAATTATGTTGGTGATTCTTGGAATTTTCTTAGTGGTTTTGGCTTAGCTTCTATTGGTTGCTACATTGGTTTGGTACTTTTCACTGGTGTTTGTTTGGAGTTGTGTACTTGTCCTTGTTTAGAATGTTAGTGTTTGTTTGAAGCCCCTTCTTTGCGGCCTTGAAAATAGGCATCTCAGGTTCCTTCATTTTCTAGTTAGACTCTTCTTGAGGGAGGTTTTGAATCCCATTCTTTGGGTTTTAATTGATTTTAGGAAAATAAATTCAGATCGATTTCCCGTGACCACTATGTTCTCTCATGAGTTATGTATTATCTCGCGTTTATTGTGTATTTTCTCTCTTGGGATAACATTTCAATTTGGTTTATTGTGATTTGTGTCTGCTAATTGGGAAAGCTCGATTCGATCTTTTGGAATTGTTCCTTTGGGAGATTACAATCTACCCCTTGTTTGGGTATATGTGGATGTTTTGGGTCACGGATTACATGGAAATTCAAGAAATGCACAAAGTTTTTCGGAGTCCCGAGGATTTTATTGACATTAACAAGATATCGATATTCTCGATGATAACTAAGGTACATAAGAATGAACATTAATGCATATCTCAAAATGTAGTGGTTATGGATACCCTTGTGCGAATGTTGTAGCTTAAAATGCTCTAAATTTTTTCAAAACTCCACTAATTATTCCCAAGTTGCCTTACATTTCACTTATCTTAAGGCAATCTTTAGTTCCAAAAAGTTGTTTAATGCAAGCTAGACGTGGGCCTTCTATCTTTTACAAAACCCATTTAGTAAAATATGTGAATCAAACTATCTCTAAATCTCCATCACATTGGAAATAATTGCAATTTCCAATTCATAGGGCTTTAACATATCTAAATATTATTATTGTTTTCTTATGGCTTTCTTTTTATTCTTTCATTGATATTGTAAAAACTTAATAATAAGTATCATGTGTCATTTATTATAATAATAAACATTTTTCCATATATATATATATATAAATTTGCAAGAAATTATAATTTTTTTTATTTAAATTGTATTCCTAAATGCAAAAATGAATTTAGCTTGCTAAAAAATTCTCTAATTATACATAATTAATCACTCAATATTCAAATCCAACAATTTCTCACTAAATTTCACACAAATTAAACATAAAATATACCCAAAAAAAATCAAACTAAACTAGTACTATTAAGTGTATAATACATAAATGTGGATTATATATATATATATATATATATATATATATATATATATATATATATATAATCCACATTTATATATTATAAAATAATAGTATATCTTAAGTATTATAGTCTAATCCACATTGAAGGACATGCTAAAGTGCGTGCATGTCTATGTTCGAATTGACGGTCGATGATTGATTAAAAGAATCTCAACCCTTCGATATTTCTGAAGCAAAGAGCAGGATTATAGCCCAAAAACATTTGAACCCAAAATTTTTATAGCCATCCAGTGGTATGGTGATTTGGATGTGTGGAGGATGGAGAGGCTCTTTGTTACTTCATTTATCCAATCACTGCATGGTTGGTTTTCCTAGTTACACATAAGAAACAGAAACTAAGCATCTAGAGGAGATGAAAGGCACCACTGGGATGTATTACATCAGAGAGATACAAGCACTCAGAGCCCACAGGGCCATATTGATTGCAGCGAATCAGAAAACCAGCCAGTGGATCACCATTGACATTGCAAATTCAATGCTCTTTTCATTTTTTTTTACTCTTTCTTTTGTTAATCAAAATACTCTTTTCTTCATTGTAATCTCTATATGATTTTGTTTCAGGTTTAAAGAATATTTTGCAGACTTACTTACTATTTCTTTACAGTTATACCTAAATATTATGTTAAAATTTTATCATAAAAATGCATTCTACTTTCTACTTATTATTTTGACTGATTTAAGGTACTGGGTGGAATGTTTTCTTTAATTGCTTTTCAATACTGTTTATTTGTATTAAAAAATATCTTACACAAAAATCAAAATTGTGCGAGGGTTAAATGGTTAATATGTTTTCCTACATACTTTTGACTTCATTTGAATGTTTCCACACATTTTCTTGCTTATCATAAGTATTGAGGAATTCCTATCTCTTTATTATTTCCGATATTATGTTATTGCTCAGTTCCAAGGAATACCATGTTATTCCTGCTTGACATTTGTGGCTTTCTTATGCATCTTCATCTTCTTTATGTTTCATTAAATATTTTTATGTATATGTATGTTCGATAAAAGTGCCCCTATCAGGTCTCATCTGATAGTTTTTTTGTTTGACTCATTAATTTTTTAATATTTTTATTATTTTATAAATCATTTAAATTTAATATTAGTCTTTATACAAAAATGTTGTTCTGAACAACACATCTACAATACATTTTTGTGACAGTTTGATCCAAGATTCAACTTAAGACTTAAAATGGAGAGGTTTTAGGTGAAGTTCATAAAGTGTCTTGGTATTGTTTTCTCACCAAAAAACAATTTGATGAACAACAAAAAAAAATAAATCCAAATTCTAGAAATTGAATGTTGGATTTCAAGGAATATGATTTATAACCACAACAAAAACTCCCACTCAAGTGTCTCAAATTATAAAATGTCAATCTCAAAGGTTGGAAACTGCTTTTCTAACTCTTCTCGGAAGATTCCACCCACTCTCATTATATATAGGGCTCTCATTATATATAGGGCTGAGTTTATGGGTAACTGATATCGCTCATTTCATCTTCCCTTAATGATCTGAAGGAAGAAGCACTTCATCAAATAACATATGACATAGACTTGAGCAATCAAGAATCTCAAGCTCTGATCAAGCATGTTTTTCATTATTATTTTATATTATATAAAATAATATTAATTTTAGGTAGTTTTTATACTTTTTGAATTCTAATGCAAATGATGATGTGTTAGATCTTTCTATAGCCAATATAAATTGCTTGCTTGATAATTATTCTGTTTTTTTGAAGATACAATGTTGTTAACTAGTATTTATTTTTAATAAAAAAATCTCTTTTTAAGTTTATCATAGTACTAGCTCAGACACATAATTGTGGCTGATCAACGTCGAAAGGTTGATAAAATGAAAAGAATCCTTAAAAGAATATATTAAATTTTATTATCGATTAACAAATAAACGGTTGAGCTTCATTTATCTGGTGTTAATATTTTAATTTCTGTTAATCACTTAGGTGGCAATCAGTTATCTATCAAAGTAATTTTTAAATATGATTAGGTAAATGTAAAAAAGTAAACACATAAACCGATGTCTTTATAATAGCTAGGAAGTTAATGATTGAAATCCAGCCATATTTAATCCTGTCCATAAAAAACTTATTAAGCACTAAACCTTTATTAAATCTGCCCATTGTCAATAGGTGTACGCCTTTCACTTAAATATATATATTTTTTAATTAAATATATGTACACATTAATCTTTCAAAACTTTTTAACTGAAATAAAATATTTTTTTATTTTTGAATTAAAATACGATATAACAGCTTCAAAGGAGCTCCTTTGTAATTATTGTAGTTTTGAAGCAGAGGACAAAACCAAGGTGGCGTGAAGTATTGTAGCAATTAAAGACGAGAAGAAGCCTAATGTTTGCAGCACAAGTAAATGACGCCCGTTCCAATGTTGGGTGCAAAACATTGTTCCGTCTTATCACAGTTTTCACAGTTTAGAACGACCCGACAGTCGTTGTTGATAAGTTTATCTGCCAAGTCCTCCCTCATGGAAGAAGTTGTCTCTGTGATTCCATGCATCGTACAGACAAGAGAACATAATATATTAATAACGCTTGTAAAATATTACAAAAAATACATGCATAGAAAAAATGAATTAGGTAACCTTATTATTACCGGTAATATCCTTTGTGCCAGTAGCAACATTATATGCCACTGCAATATTCGTCGTTAACAACAATATGACAACGACCAGAGTCAAATTCTTAAGCTTTTTTATTTCCGCCATTCTTTTTTCAACAGTAACTTGCAATCCCAAAGTTAATGGTATGAATAATACAGTGTGGACGCTCTGTATTTATAGGAGACTTGAGATAATACAATCTGGAGATATTTCCTTTCTTTTTTTAGTTAGACCAATTCATCTGCTTGTTTATTATTGCAGAGGAAAAGGCCGAAGATTAATTGCTGAACTAAAAATATCCAGGAAAATACAGAATAGTAATTGCAGATTTTCTGAGAATATTTGGATTCTTGGACGTTTCCAGCCTGTCTAGTCAGATCCATTTTCAGAAAATTTTAGCTCAATAATTGTAAATGTTAGGAAAACTGTGCAGTGTGGTGAGAATTAAGTACCTGGCTACATAGCAGAGCCATGCTCTGCTGGGTGGCGCACAGCCAGCATGCAGCCGGGTGCTTATTACTCAACGTTCAGTGTGATGTATTGGTTAGATTCCATTTCTAAGAATTTGGTGTCATATTAATTACATATGACAGATTCATATAAGATTTGAGCTTTTAAATATTAAAAAATGACATGTATTGGTTAGATTCCATTTCTAAGAATTAGGTGTCATATTAATTACATATGTCAGATTCATATAAGATTTGAGCTTTTAAATATTAAAAAATGACACTTTGATTACAATTCAGGGTTAAATAGTCTATTAGATGATTTTTCAAGGATATTTGTCTTAAATTTGGTAAAAAATTGTTAGAATATAAATTTGAGTGATTATTTATGTATAATACTAGTGCTAAAGGGTTGAACATGTTAAATCAATTTCTACATTTACAAATGAAATTTAAACAAATAATAATAATAATTTAGTGCATATTTATATGAAAATTTAATAGTGCAATAAAACAAGCCTATTTTTATATGAAAATTTTGTTGATTATTCCATTTTTAATCAATTTTTTATTATATATTTATGTGATCTTCTTAGTTTCTATTTGTTTATGTTATTATTTATTGTATGTTGATGTGATCTTTATTGGTCTTTGTTTCTGTAAATTATATATTTATGTGATTGTCTTTTTTTATAGTTGATTGTGGACATGCCTTGAAGACGATCATTAATGTATTAATTTTATTGCATCTCTTAATGTTTTTCCAGCACATAAATAAAATTAGGTAAAATCAAAAGTAATCAACCAAGAGGAAACACATGTTCTTCACCATTAGGCCCAACAATAATACACTACTAAGGTTTTAATACACAAATAAATTAATACATTAATTTAATACATTATTATACTAATAATGCATAAAAAATTAATACACTAAGTATTATTTTTATATAGATTATTTCATTAATATTAATACAATAATCAATACACTAATCAATTAATTAATCAATAATACATTATTTAGTATTAATACATCAATACATTAATTAAAAATGATCTTGGTTGAGTATGGATGCCCATGACCATGGTTAACTTTGGTAGACCTTGGTTGACTTTGGGAAGGAAAGGTTGACTATGGTTGACATGGTTAATTATGGTTGAATATGACCTTTCTTGGCCATGACCATGGATAACTATGGTTGAACATGGAAATGGTTAATTATGGTTGACCTTGGATTACCATGATCATGGTTAAAGGTGGTTGACCATAATCATGGTTAACTTTAGTAGACCTTCACTATGGTTGACTAGACATTGTGGCGACGAGGTTATGTTCTTCACATTGCAATGACGAGGCTATGTTACTCACATTGCGAAAATATGGTCATGCTCGTCACATTGGAACGACAAGGCTATGTTTGTCACATTGCAATGATAGGGCTATGTTCGTCACATTGCGACGTTACTATGTTTGTCAAAATGTGACACTACCATGTTCATCACATTGCGACAATATGGCTATGTTCGTCACATTGCGACAATTGAGATATGTTCATCACATTTCGATGATAGGGATATGTTTGTGACATTGCGATGTTATTATGTTTTCCAGATTGTGACGCTACCGTGCTTGTCAAATTGCAGCATTAATATGTTCCTCATGTTGCAACATCTAGTTTTGTTCATCAAATTGCAATGTCCAGTTATGTTTATCACATGAAAAGGTTGGTTTATGCTTGACATGTTTCGAAAAGGAAGTTTTGTCCAAATTTTTTCAAAAGATCTAACAAAGTGTTTCATTTCTCACAAAGATAGGAACTTTGAACTAATGTTATGTATTACATAGAAGGGAACTTAGAATCATACTTGTTCTAAGGAAATTGATAACAAATCATCTTTAACTTTACAGATGATGGTTTATACTTGTTCTAAATACATTGATAGAAAATGAACTTGACTATGGTTTTCCCATGCTTGACTATGGTTTTCCATAGTTGACTAAGTTTAACCATGGTTGAGCTTGATGTGGACCAAAATTTAGTATGGTTGGTCATGGTTCACCTTCACCATGGTTGAATATGGTTGACCATGGTTGACTATGCATGACCATACCCATAGATGAATTTCATAAACAATGTGGAGTTGATTATGCTGGACCATGTTGATTATGTTTACCCATGGTTTACTATGGAATTATCACATGACAATGTTGATTAGCTTTTTTTCATCAGATTGTGACACCGGGTGACATTTGGAAATGTTTCTCACATTCTGACATCAATATATTTGTGTCACATTGCGATGATGAGGCTATGATCATCACATTGTGACGACGAGGCTAGGGTTTTTTCTTGTCACATTATGGCATTGGAATAGGTTAGTCACATTTTGACTGTGGGTCATGTCATGCAATGTTCAGTTATGTTTGTCACATTGAAATACTGAGTTGCATACATCATATTAAAACAAAGGGTTATATTCGACACATTGCGACATTTGGAAATGTTTCTCACATTATGACGTCAATATATTTGTGTCACATTGCGACAATGAGGTTATGTTCATTACATAGGGACGACAAGGCTATGTTCATCACAGTGGGAGGATAGGGATATGTTTGTCACATTGCGTCAACACGACTATGTTCATCACATTGCAATGTTATTATGTTTTCCATTATGTGACGCTATTATGTTAAACATATTGTGACAACATGGTTATGCTTGTCACATTGCAACGACTGGGATTTGTTCATCACATTGCAATGACAAGGTTGTGTTTTTAACATTGCAATGTTACTATGATTGTCACATTATGACTCTACTATGTTTGTCATATTACAACATTACTATGTTCCTCATGTTGAAAAATTTGAGTAAACCATAGATTATGATGATGAGGAAATGTTCATCAAATTGCAACAACGAGGATATGCTCAACACATTGTGAAAATATGGGCATGTTTATCACATTGCAATGACAGGGCTATGCCTATCACATTGCGACGATATGGCTATGTTCGTCACATTGCGACGTTACTATGTTTGTCAGAATGCGACACTACTATGTTCGTCACATTGCGACAATATGGCTATGTTCGTCACATTGTGACAGATGAGATATGTTTGTGACATTGCGATGACAAGGCTATGTTTTTAACATTGCAATGTTACTATGATTGTCATCTTATGACTCTACTATGTTTGTCATATTACAACATTACTATGTTCCTCATGTTAAAACATTTGAGTACATTGTGGTGATGAGGACATGTTCATCACATTGCAACGACGAGGATATGTTCATCACATTGCGAAAATATGGGCATGTTTATCACATTGCAATGACGGGGCTATGTTTGTCACATTGTGACGATAGGGTTATGTTCGCCACATTACGACATTACTATGTTTGTCAGAATGTGATGCTACTATGTTCGTCACATTGCGACGATATGGCTATGTTCGTCACATTGCGACGATATGGCTATGGTTTCTACTCTCATAAAGAAAGAAAATAAAACGAAAAAGAAAATTTATAACCAAAACATCCTCTACTTCATAAGAGGAAATTTAGTGGAAAATATCATCACTTTTCTTAATACAAACTCTAATGCACTCACCACCACATACATTTCTACAATTAATTTTTGAATTCAATTTTTATTCAAAATTAAAGGATTAATGATAGCACACACACTTCTGCAATTAATTTTAGAATTCAATTTTTATTCAAAATCAAAGGATTAATGTTAAAATTTGTTTTACTTAAAGGTGACTTGTAACACCCTCTTTCCCCCAGATTGTAAATATAACTAAACTGGCCAAGGACTATGGAAAAACTCATAAGTATCAATATGTGATGTAAATGGACCTGCAGGAAGAGGTCAATGAATGTAAATAGCAGTTTGAATTTATTGCAGAACTGCTGAGAGGGGATGTGCAGAAAAGAGAACACGATGGTGGTGGAGGGCACCTGGAAAAGGGGCGTTAACTTCCACCAAGAATTAAATACCGTATTTGGACTCCACTGGCCCGGAGAACCAAAAGCGGCTCGCTAGCCCTGAAATAAATGCCTTGCAGATCGGTAGGTTGATGTCTTGATGAGGGATGGGGAGGTGAACCGCCTATCCGTAGAGCCATCATGACTGACCGACGCGAGGGTAATTGTGCCACTCGCAACCTCGCGAGAGGATAAGGCGTATGGCAAAAGCGATTGAGGGAGTAGACGTGAGGGGAAATCTGTCAATCTTACGCAGAGTGAGTGATAGCAGGGAGGAAGGATTGCAACCTTCGCTCCTGGTCACTGGCAGACAGGGAGACGCAAGTCTCAAAATATCGTGGCCTCAACTCGGGGGTGGCTAGTGGTAAATCCATTAGGAGTCGCTATGCCTCCGGTTGGGTGGAAACGAGCACCCCTCTCAACAGTTGCTTCCATTGCTGAAATTATTTCTGATAAGTGTTTGTCTCATATTGCATCTTGAATTTATATGCTATCACATATGTTCATAGACTTGTGGAATTGTAAATGTTTCCTGTGTAAGAATGTCTGTGTAGTAATTGATGATAAGGAGTAGATATTAGCTCATAGAACTGTGAAATTGTAAAGGATTGCAGCATGAGAGTGTCCGCGTAATGTTTGATATGAATAAGTTGATATATGCTTATCATAGAGGATACCATGCACGATTTACGTTGATAAATAAGTCTATTTATGCTTAGATTGAGCTAAGTTAAGCTCCCAGCCCGTCCTCGGGAAGCTATTTCCCCTATCTGCCTCCAGAAAGGCCCTGGGATAGATCTCTAGTAGAGATTCCCTCTTGCAGAAGGGATACTTAGCCATTCTCGAGAAGGTCCTCAAGGAGGAAGAAATCGACGGTCAGGATCTTACAGAGAAGATTGAAAAAATCCTGTCAGCCGTCAGATCCCGAGAAGTTGCGCCGGAGTTAAACCATAGTGTGCAGAGAAGGAGTCCTAGCCGTTGATCTTAGAAGGACACGTTTCAACATCCCGGAGAAGTCATCAGGATAACAGGGTCATCGAGGTTTTGTTGAGTCTGAGAATCGAGGCCTTGTGGTTCTCGAAATACCGAGAACGTATCCTAGCCGTTGATCTCGGCAGGATACGTGTCGACGTTCTGGGAGGCATCGGGATTTCACCCATCGGAGAATTTAGGAGTGTAGAATCGTTGCAATAGGAAATCAGGAATCCCAGGGACATGATGTATAGGCACTTTGAATTCGCGATCCGCGAAACCTCGATGAGTGGGGGTCAACTGTCAGCACAACAACGGAGAAGGACGAAGCTGTAAGTAATACGCGTGTCAAGCATCCAGAGAGAATCGGGAATCGAGAAATCGTGAGTCCCAGGGATATGTGTTTTGTGTCCTCGCAAATGCCGAAATCCCGATGGAAGGTTATACGGCGGTGGTCATATGGTAAGTGGTCACATGGACTATTGTATAGCCAAGGGGGCTAGCCAGTGTAAAGGTGTGTCGAGAGTCCAGGGGACTTGTGCATCCTGAAATTGAAAGGCGCCAAACCCCGACAGGATTTAAGGTTGTGGTCTAGTGAAGGTTATGGTCGTATTGACCAGGACTTAGCCCGGAGAACCAATACACTAGGAGCACATCGAGGGATTAGAGGATAGGGAGTTTCGGGTACATGTGCACCTCAACACCGCAAACTCCGAAACCCCGATGGGAAGTTGTCGCTATGGTCATACAGGAACCGGTCGTGTGGACCAAAGACTTAGCCAAGTGGGGGCTGAGGCAACCAAGGAGCGAATCGGAGATCAGAGCTCGGTGATTGCAGTTGCCAAAACATCGTGGGTGTCAAAACCCCGATAGAAGAAACCCCGACCGGAGCAGGTGACTGTGGTCATATGAACGCGGGTCACGTTTACCAGCAGTACGCTAGAGGGGGCTGGGAGAAAGGGGCGTGTAAGAAATTTGTTCCATCGGTGCTCGAGGATTCGAGAGGACAAGGACCCTCGACACCGCAACCTCCGAAACCCCGAATCCCGATATTGAACCAGGGATTGGCATTTCGCTAATGCAGGTTTCTTGAGATTTACCAAGAGGTGGGAGAATAACCCAAAATTTTTAAATCACGATAGTGGGTGTGTTACAAAGTGGTATCAGAGCATGGTTACAACACTCGGCCTGATTGGGCTCATGCACCAGTCGCGCATAAACCTCGTACGAAACACTCCTATGAGGAGAGACCCCCTGACTTAACTATCTTATCCAGGATTAAAAACTTCGAATATGAACACCCGACTGTGTATGCATGTGAAAGGATTATGGGATTATGCACAAATTATAAAATGTATCTAATTCTTGACTAATATCCAGCGTTTGTCTTCTCACTCAAGCAGACGATCAACCGCGAGAATCTACAAACGCAGAGTATGGTGACTCACCAAGAGGTGGGAGAAGGCTCCCACAACAGAGACCAGGAGTCTGATGAAAGAAGAGCAATAGGAACCCCTCCAGACTTAGTTGAGATGGTGAGGAGTCTCATGGTCGAATTGCAAAGCTGCAAGGCCGATAATGAAAGGATGATGAAAGAACAAGAAAAACAAACCGAAAATTAATGAAGTTCTACTGCAGAGCCTATCTNTATGGGATTATGCACAAATTATAAAATGTATCTAATTCTTGACTAATATCCAGCGTTTGTCTTCTCACTCAAGCAGACGATCAACCGCGAGAATCTACAAACGCAGAGTATGGTGACTCACCAAGAGGTGGGAGAAGGCTCCCACAACAGAGACCAAGAGTCTGATGAAAGAAGAGCAATAGGAACCCCTCCAGACTTAGTTGAGATGGTGAGGAGTCTCATGGTCGAATTGCAAAGCTGCAAGGCCGATAATGAAAGGATGATGAAAGAACAAGAAAAACAAACCGAAAATTAATGCAGTTCTACTGCAGAGCCTATCTGACCTACAACGACAAATGCAGCATGAACCTGAGATGCAAAATCGTGGTCATGTCAGTGGCCACACTGAGAGAAGCACATCTAGAAAGGTCCACCCCAGAAGTAAAGGACTAGTGCCAGACGATTCCACTGAGAAGGAAGATGGTGATTTAGAAGGCTCTTCCAGCAACAAGATCAGTTCCTATTCTCCAAAGAAACAGAAGAAGCAAAAGACTTCCAAGAGTCATAAATTTGAGGAATTCAGGAAGGCCAAACCTCCCTCCTTCGACGATGAGATAAAGAAGGGAGAGGAAGCTGAGGCTTGGCTACTCGGACTGAAGAAATATTTCAGAGTCCATGATTTTCCAGAAAACTTGAAGGCCCGAGTGGCCACTTTCAATCTGAACTGAAAGGCTTCCATTTGGTGGGAAGACCTTAAGAATATGAAAGGGGTTCGCGAGGAGGACCTGTCTTTGAAACAGTTTGAGAAGTACTTATGGAAGAAGTATTTGTCGGAAAGGTATTTCGACGAGAAGGCTAAAGAGTTTTATGAACTCAAACTAGGACAACTTACTATGGAGGAATATGTCAACAAATTCCTCGACTTATTGAGATACGTACCCTACATCAAAGCAGAGAAGGCTAAGGCACAACGCTTCATCAGTGGGCTACCCAAAGAATACCGAAACCGAATTGAATTCAACGAGACAAAGACCCTAGAAGACACTATATGAAAGGACACATATTGTCATGAACCATATGGACATCGGGCAGAGTCTCGTGGAGACTGGAAACAGAAGAGTGGCTCGAAATTTTAGAAGAAGGGGAGCAAATCCTCAGGATTTAAAAATTACAAGAAGAACCACAGAATGAACTTTCCAACCCGGAGAGTACTCCAGCAGATATTTCCCTCGGCGGACGGAAATAAAACTTTTGGAACTATACCAGTAAAGACTGATAACCCAAAAAGAAAACCTTTGGAATGCTGGGATTGCAGAGGAGATCATCTCCTGAGAGACTGTCCACTCCGACAACAAAACCGTCGGAAGATTTATAACATGCAGGAAGCTACCATAGTCAACGATGTGGCCAGGAGTGTGCCACATATTTATGTAGCCTTGGACAATAACCAGGCTGACCACCAAGCTTCAGTGGTGG
This sequence comes from Picea mariana, assembly GCA_032191745.1. Taxonomy (NCBI): domain Eukaryota; kingdom Viridiplantae; phylum Streptophyta; class Pinopsida; order Pinales; family Pinaceae; genus Picea; species Picea mariana. The sequence goes on along the minus strand of JASDQU010109011.1, from coordinate 47,299 downwards.
AAATAGAAGGTATGATGTTCAACCATCTGGTATCTGTTTTGATTGACCCTGGTTCGATTTTGAATTTTATATCCCCTAGAACCGTTGATAAGTGTAAGCTATAGCCACAGAAGCAAACTAAACCATGGTTGGTACAATTAGCAACTGGCACCAAAAGAAAGGTGGTAGAGGCCATACCAACCTGCCAATTAATGTTGGGTAAATTCCCCACCCAAGCAACCCTTAATGTATTACTGCTGGGGTCATACGACCTGTTGATTGGTATGGACTAGCTGGCTTCCCATAAAGCTAAATTGGATTGTTACCATAAAACCTTAGAGTGTGTTAACAAAGAAGGACAAAGGATAACCCTCCAAGGGATCCGAAAACCGGTCTCCGTGAGACAAATATCAGCCCTGCAAATGAGAAAGTATTGCCGAAAGGGATGTCCCCTATATGCCATACAGGTCCTGAAAATAATCGAAGGCGCTAAACCAAGCCCCGATGATCACCCTATCCTATGAGAGTACAGAGATGTATTTTCGGAAGAGGTACCGGGTCTACCTCCGAGAAGAGACATTGACTTCTCGATAGAACTCGCACCGGGAGCGGTGCCGGTGTCTAGAACACCCTACCGGATGAGTACACCTGAGTTAGTTGAACTCAAATTGCAATTAAAAGAAATGATGGACAAGGGTTATATTCTACCCAACGTGTCCCCATGGGGAGCACCAGTCCTATTTGTGAAAAAGAAGGATGGAACCCTTACACTCTGTATAGACTATAGACAACTTAATAAAGTAACCATAAAGAACAAATACCCCTTGCCTATGATCGATGATCTATTCGATTAGTTGGGAGGTGCGTCTGTCTTCTCAAAGATTGACTTGAGGTCAGGATACCATCAAGTCCGAATCAAGGGTGAAGAAATCCATAAGACCGCTTTCTGGACACGATATGGTCACTATGAGTTTGTGGTAGTACCATTTGGGTTAACCAATGCCCCTGCTACTTTCATGAGCTTAATGAACAATGTACTCAGTAAATTTCTAGATAAATTTGTACTAGTTTTTATTGATGATATATTAATATACTCTAAGAATAGAGAAGAACATGAAGAGCATCTTAGACTTGTGCTGCAAGTGCTAGGGGAGCATCAACTCTATGCTAAATTCAGCAAGTGTGACTTCTTTCAGAAGCAAATACACTATTTGGGACATGTTTTGTCCAAGGAAGGGGTAGCAGTAGATCCTGACAAGATCAGGTCTATCATGGAATGGCCTACCCCGAAGGATGTCTCAGACATTAGATCCTTCATGGGATTGGCGGGATACTATAGGAGATTTATAAAGGATTTCTCCAAAATTGGTTGCCTAATCACTGCCCTCTAGAAGAAGGGAAAGAAATTTCTGTGGACACAACAATGTGAAGAAAGATTTCAAACCTTGAAACATTTACTAACCCATGCACCCATGTTGAAAATTGCTGACCTAGAAGCTGACTTCCTTATGTGCACAGATGCCTGCAAAGAAGGGCTCGGAGGAGTCCTTATGCAGGAAGGAAAGATGATCTGCTATGAATCCCAAAAATTGAAAGAACATGAGGTCAACTATGTGACTCATTATCTAGAATTGGCTGCCATAGTGCATGCCTTAAAAATGTGGAGGCATTACCTCCTAGGAAGGAAATTTGAACTTATGACAGATCACTGTGGATTACGGTATTTGTTTGATCAACCCAAGCTAAATACTAGACAAGCTAGATGGATGGGCCTCCTTAGCGAATTTGATTTTGAAATCAAACACATCAAAGGTAAGGAGAATAGGGTGGCCGATGCCCTTAGCAGAAGCATGAGAACAATTCACCTGGCCGCGGTGAGTACCTGCGAGACAGATGTCAAGAACAGAGTCAAGGAGGCCCAAGACACAGATTCCTTCATCCGAAATGCGACCCTGTACCTACAACAAGAACCCGCGGGAGAAAAATACGAAGGCTATCAGATGATCGAAGGAGGCCTACTCACTTACAGAGATAGACTGTACATCCCCAATTGTGACGACCTGAAGAGGTTCATCATGGATGAATTACACAAAAGGCCTTACACTGGTCACCCAGGATACCAGAAAATGATTACTGCCACCTGAAAACAATTTTACTAGACGGGATTGAAGAAGGATGTCGCCAAATACTTGGGCCAATGCATATAATGCCAACAGGTTAAAGCAGAACATCGACACCCAGCAGGACTACTACACCCTTTAACCGTCCCAGAATGGAAATGGGAAACCATCTCCATGGATTTTATCACCGGATTACCGACTTCAACCAGACAGAATGATGCCATTATGGTGGTGGTAGATAAACTGAGCAAGTCTGCTCATTTCATTCCCATCAAATCGACCTGCAAGGCGATAGATATCGCACAGGTATTTATGAAAGA